>JAGFPH010000242.1:340894-361641 GCA_018207615.1 Philaenus spumarius | reverse complement strand
TAAACTGGTGTAGGCCTAGTTCCTATTAAACTGGTGTAGGCCTAGTTTCTATTAAACTAGTGTAGGCCTACATCCTGTTAAAGTGGTGTATGCCTGTTTATATTAAACTCTAACTGAAGATAATACTAACTTATTATCTGATTCCAAAGTTGTGATAATACAAAATGTATAATTGTTTAGAAACTAAATATTTTTGTGAACTAATAATTAGTGCGCCTTTTCATTTTTTCGATGTACGAGTAAAAGCATATTTTTAGGCAGAAACCTAAAACCATCCGTATTAGCTGTTAAAAGTGAATGAGTTCTAGGCCATTTAAATTTGTGACATTTGACAACGTTTAAATAAATGGCACAAAAATCTTCTTAAACACGGAAATCGTAAATTTCATCAACATTATGATTTGAATATGCAATTAAACCACCAATGAAAGTAATAACAACTCGGAAAACGGAACTAAAAGAAATAATACTGCAATTAAAAGATTCCCACCGTCAATTTAAAGACAATATAAGTCCGCAATAATCCCTTCAGAAGAAAGCGCTCGCATTCATTACGCGTAGAAAATCACTGAATCGCACTTTTAAGAAACCCGATTGTTGTCGGGTAATTTTTATTGTTCGTTCGGTTTGAACAGCAAATTGAATGATTGTAAAAACGCAGCCCGAGGTCGTTAGAGTGGGAAACAGAGCGGCCTCTGTTATCCAGGAAGCTTTCTATTTCAAAACACTTGTTTTACATGAAATACTATACCAGTACGCATGAGCCGACCATGTTTCCATAGGATAAGTATATAGTTTACTTCAGCGGGCAAATTATATATTTGCTGCACGATATTGTAATATAATCAATATCTGTAGTTCGTTTTGTGAAACAGAGATCTTGTGCAATGAGGAAGCTATATAATTAATGTTAAATAAGTACTGTAAATATAAAGCGGGTTTCGCGAAATAATTATACGGAACGTGTTTCAGAAAAGTGAGGAATAGTTTGTTGCCAAGACGGAATAGGCGGAGGGTAATAGTAAGAGTTTGTAAGAAAGGTTCAACGAAGAGACTACGAACGGCGTTGTAATTATTTTTATTTCATTTCCGATTTAAGTCAGTGGACAGTCAGCTATTTTCAAGTATCACTAAAATTGTTAAATATTTGGGAAATTGTGCCTTTTGTTTATTAACTTAGACAATTTTGTATCCCTCGATAATACTCAATCCGAAACGTCAGTAGCCTATGACTATAACATTTTGTCTGGGTTCTAGGAGTTATTTTAACAAATTAATTTTTGTTTCGTAAACGTACAATTGTCTTTTTAAAGTTGGTGTCTAATGACGGATTGTGTATACTTTATTGTTTATTCTGACATTTGCCGCCATTTATGTATTTAAAATATAGTGCACGAAGTTTTGAAAGTTTGTTTCAATTCTCGTTAGCGGTTGTAATAAACTTGTCCGACGGCAGTAGTAGGCCAGTCGGTAAAGGTCAATTTAGACCAAAAGTACCAGTAATTTTTTTATAAGTACATTAAATTATGTAGATTAACATAAAAAAAAGTTTACCAGTCTATCGATTTCCCAAAGTCGAAAAAAAATCGATTATCATTTTTTTCTTCTTCGATTATCCTTAATATTTTGAGCTGGGATGAAGATAGAGGAAAATAAAAATACCACCGTGTAGGGGAAGTATTTTTCAACAAAAAAGGTCAGATGTATTTATTTCGTCCGAGCAATGGTTTGTCTGGAAAAAATTCGATAATGCAAGTATGTATTTTGCAGCAGGGGAAATCACTAAAAGGGGACATCTTATTCATATATGAAGCGTCGGCTCATTCTAAATTGGCCTAATTTTAATATATCGAATTGAAACTTGACATAGGAGTTAAAATATATATTTTAAACATTTATGCTGAGTCTCAGCTTGTTATCTTGAAAATTACCCGATCTAGAGCCACTTGACTTATTAATGGGATTGTGTGTTGGGGGGGGGGGGGAGACTTTCAGGACATCTTTGAAGCAAATTGAGATGCTGCAGAAGTTTTTTGTTAGACTCATTTTGAAAAAATATAAACGTGAACCTTCATACACTTGCTTTCTTGGTCTCGGCGTTCTTCCTCTGAGGAGTATGTTTATATATAAAGTTTTGAAAATTTTCTATCTGAGAAGCGGAAATTCTCCATGCTCTGATAGCAATTATAGAAAAATACTTAGGAAAAA
This sequence comes from Philaenus spumarius, assembly GCA_018207615.1. Lineage (NCBI taxonomy): Eukaryota > Metazoa > Arthropoda > Insecta > Hemiptera > Aphrophoridae > Philaenus > Philaenus spumarius. Next base: position 359,433 of record JAGFPH010000242.1, on the reverse strand, counting down.
TAATCACCGAGTGCCAAAGCCTACCAAAACCTTCTTTATGAGAACATTTAATTTTTTGGCTCCGTGGTTGTTTAACAAATTACCTCAAGACATTAAATGCTTGGAGAGTCCGAGAAAATTTCTTAGAGGTGTAAGGGGTTTGTTGCTGGTTTGCAAGGATGTAGAAGAGTTATTGTACATCCCGCAGTAACCGCTTTGTAGGAGTAATACATTTCTTGGTCTGGTGTTGACCTTTTTGTATTTGAGCGTCACTTTTCTTTTAGTATCGTAATACCCTTTGAAGCGGAAATTGTGGCTGTATTGGATTCCATTTTCAATTTGTTAGGCTAAATTAATGTTTCGTGAAGGTTTTAAATGTACCTGGATGAAAGGGGCATGTTGTGATGGCAGGGATCCTGCACTCAAGGTACTTGATTGTATATCTCAATATTAATATAATTTTTTGAGTAAAAAAAAAATGATTATAATTTTCTTTTGGGAAATGGGAATTTAAATGTATTGTTACTGCAGCCACACTGAATTCTGTTTTAAATTGAAATTTTTGTTTATAATTTTTGTAATGGAACCCCTAAGCAGGCGGATAGCCTTAGGGGCCCTATATTGCGTTTTCTCTAGGATAAGTATTTTATTTCCTGAAAGAATTGGTTATTTTATAAATGTGTATTTTATTTTGTAACATTCTATTGTAGTTCTTTTATAATTCTTGTTATTTTAAGTTAGTTAGTATTATTGTCATATTTAGAGTTATGTATAAATAGAAAAGGAAGAAAATACAAATGTATTTAAATTTGTTCAAAAGCAATAAATAAATAAATAAATAAATAAATAATGGGTTTCTCGATTTTAGGAGTACCGGACCCACCAATTCATTTTAAACAGCTCCAGTTTAGAAAATTTTCAAAATATCAACCTGAAAGTTTTTTTACAAGTTAAATATATAGATTCAAACAAGATCAAGGAGTATAAACCTTTTTTATTATTTACTTTTCAAAGCACAAGTAACTTAAAAAAGTATAATTTTAGACCTTTTTAGATTTTTCATCAAAACGCTTGAGTTAATCGGCTGCAGATTAGTCAATTTTTTAAATATAGTTTTTAAAATAAGTGTAGCAAACAACAATTGTGTTTTTAACTTCTGTACCAATTTTTAAATCGATATGTTAAAAAATGTCGAAAATGGAGTCGTTGAATCCAAAAGTGTTATAGTTAAAACGAGATAGGTAAAACAGAAGACCATTTTCAAGCGCCTCGTTTTTAAAAATAACATGAAAAAAATCGTTCATACTTACTAAGAATATTTATACTGGTGTACTCAACTTGTAAAACAAATTTGATGTTGATATTCCAAAAATTGACGAAACTGGAATAGATTGAAATTAGTTCGTGAGTCCGGTACTAGTAAAATCGATAATCGAAATCGACTCCTAGATCGGGTAATTTTCAAGATAACAAGCTGAGACTCAGCATAAATGTTTAAAATATATATTTTAACTCCTATGTCAAGTTTCAATTCGATATATTTAAATTCAACCAATTTAGAATGAGAAAACGCTTCATATATGAATGAGTCTTAAACTTTTAGTGATTTCCCCTGCTGCAAAATACATACCTGCATTATCGAATTTTTTCCAGACAAACAATTGCTCGGACGAAATAAATACACACGACCTTTTTTGTTGAAAAATACCTCCCCTACACGGTGCTATTTTTTATTTTCCTCTATCTTCATTCCAGCTCGAAATATTAAGGATAATCGAAAAACAATGATAATCGATTTGTTTTTCCTACTTTGGGAAATCGATAGACTGGTAAACTTTTTTTTATGTTAATCTACATACTTTAATGTACTTATAAAAAAAAATTCAGCCGTATTGCAAATGACTGGTAGTTGTAACCTATACCGACTGGGCTATAGGCAGATAAAGACGGGATTCTCTGACGGGGTCGCTAAACCCCATCCCCCAACCAGTGGATTTTTCCTAATCTCAGTCCAAGTTCTCTTGTTCCCTTACAGTCGCAGTTGTTCCCTTATAGTTCTCGTAGAAGTGTTTGCTACTCGTAGGTAAAACTTGAGCAACGTAGAAGAAGACATCTTCCTCCTCTTCCTCCTAAGGTCTTTTTTTATAAGAGGACCGCTACTCTTAAGAAATTTTTATATAGAGTCAGGGTAACCAAAATTAACAAAACTGTTATATTTTTACTTTACAAGGTGTCAAAAAAAGTCTGGGTACGGCTTAATATTTCGTATACTAGTAGTTCTGTGAACTGTAGACCTCGCTCGTTGAAATAACAAATGTGGTTTTGAGCTTAGGTTAAAAATAGTGTGCCAGTAAGGAAGTAAGCACAAGGTTTAGCCAGTGAAACATTCCGGGATTTCTAGTTCTCGTTTTTTTCTTTTTCTTGAGCTTTAACTGCTAAAGTTTTTCTTTTAGAGGCATTGTGTTTTATTTAGGTTAATAATGCGTAAGATAACTAAAAATATGCCATTTTATATGCCATTTTTGGGCAAAGGATTCCTAAATTACTATTCAAAACAGGCCTAGTTTTGTTAGCAGTCTTGTAGTAGGAACATAAAAACTGGTGCTTTCAAAATAAGAAATTTGAAATTGAAAAATATTTTTATACAATTCTATTTAGAACTAAATTACGAAACTTTTTTACATTTATGAAAAAAATTGCAATCATTTTTATTACTTTTAGTGTAGGCCTAAAGTTGAACTTTTTCCTTTCGTTACAGAACATGCTAATAACTAATAAATGTTTCTTGAGCTAATAACTTAGTTAATTTTACTTCAATCATTTTTTTACTGGAATATTTGTATTCTTTGAACCTTTATCTACAAAAAAGCTACGGAACACTTTTGAATTGGTTTAGAATAGACGTATAAAAAAATGGTTGAAATACAAAAACTTGGACGATTTTTAACAAATTTGAAGTTTACGGCCATTTTGTGAGCTTACCGTTAGAGATACGGAAAAAAATCAAGAATACAATTTTGTTGAAAATCAAATTTTCCATTAGCAAAATTTCATTAGTTTTTAAATTTGACTTACGGTTAAGCCACAAACTGGCTTTGGGAACAAGCTTACACTGAGAGAAACGGTGCGGCCGCCATTTTATTTTATTTAAGGGGTTAAATAAAAAAAATGGAAAAACCCTTATATATACATGGCTCGGCCTAAGAATAAAGAACATTCATGCAAAAAATCATCAAAATCGGTCAAGGCGTTTGGCCGTATCGTGAGACAGACACACAGACATACAGACACACAGACGAAATGCCGAACGGTCGAGTTAAAACGGAGACCTCACTTCGCTCGGTCAATAAGGAAAATTTAAAGGTAGATGTGATTGAGGAACCTACTCTATGTAAAAATACTATTTTATTAAGATATCAAACAAATGTATCCGCCATCTTGGATCCGCCATTTTGAATGTAACTTTATTTTTTTAAATAGGAAGGTGGTAATGTGATACATCATTTCGATGTAGAATTTCAAGAAAAAACCAACGGTGAATTTGCACATCCATATTTTCAACCGATTAAAAATGGCGAACAAAAAACAACGAAATCGTGTTTTCCGATTTTGCCCCATTTGGCTGTACTAATTTTGTTTTAATATTAATTATTATTCTTTTTGGATTCAGAATGAAATAAGCTTTCAAACGATATGCCGCACAACGATATTTGGGAGTATTTAAAACTTTTGAGTTACAGTCATTTTGATTTTGTAAAAATTGATTTCGAGTGGTTCAGCCCTGGCGCTAACCGTCGGACAAGTTTAACCCCAAAATATTGACCGTTGGACCAGTTTACCCGTTCCCGTCGTTAGTTGGTTGGGAGATTAGTATTTTTGAAGAAACTGCTGGTTTTCACGGAATAGATGTTTTATTACGATCATAAAATCAATTATCTATTTAGATTTAGACCGTCCAACCAGATGTCCTATAAAATTGTCATTCGGCTGAGGTATCGTTGTTACACTATTATTTTATCTGTGGGAAGCTAAAAGTTTGTTTCAAGGACTCCGTGAAGGAGGGGTCAAGTGTTCCCAGCCGAATGTCACCTGTTGCTACTCCTGTCGAGCTCTCTTGGTATTTCCTGCAGATACAAGGTTTCCCTCTAGTTTGACATCTTCAACCTTCATACTGATACTCTATAATATTATGGTCACGTAGATCCAGGGTTTATACAGAATATAAAACGATTCCACATAGTCAATGCAATATACAATCAAGATAGTTTCGTAAGATGGCGTCTTCTGGTTCACATTTAACAAGATGCATTTCAAAAATTGGTTCCTACAAATTGAGCTGTTGTTCAAATTAAGGGGTTATACCAACAAATGTTTCAACAATTGTTAATTTGCTATATTTTCTATGTCAACAGTGCAGATAAATCTGGGGTAAATGGTCCCGTAAATCCAAGTTTTACACAGAATATAAAACAATTCCGCACAGTCGATATAATTGACAACCAAGATGGTTTCGTAAATTTGCTGCTTCTAGTTTATATTTGACAAGGTACATTTTAAAAATAGGTTCCTTCAAATTAAGTCGTTATACCAACAAATGTTTCCACTGTTCTTAATTTGCTATATTTTTCTTCGTCAACAATGCAGATAAATCTGAGGTAACCTGGCAGTATGTTTGTCCGAATTAATCTTAGAAACATGAACAAAGCTTTCACTTGTGGTTAATTTAGACTTTGTTTGGATAACATTGGTTCATTAGTTTTGGAGTGAACATCTCTTATGTGAAGTTAGTACATATTTAGTTGTAGTTGCTATGGCAAACAATAAATATTGATATACACACTGACTGCGTTCATCAGTTTAACAAATTAAATACATTGTTTGGGACTTATTAAAGAAATGGCTGAAATTTTAATTCAAGATGTTAGTTTTAACCCTTTAAGAACGAAGAAGTGATGCAATTTGAAAAAACTATATATTTCTTTATGTTTGTAATCTACTAAGGTTGGTTAAAAAAACATTTTTTTTTACTTCTTTTTTTAGTAAATATATTACCTTAGTAAAATTATGCAAAAAAATCCCAGCCGGAGACCAGATATCTAGTTATATCCCATCAGATTGGAAGCGAGCCAACCACCGTTTGCTTCACTTCCGCCCTCCTACCCTCAAACTACAGATATGATTAGATATCTGGTCTCCCTAACCTAGATTCGAACCCAACATCTTCTGATCAGGAAGTCGCAACGTTATCCACTAGGCTAAGGCTTCATTAAAGAATACTGACAATTTAACAATACTTCAATTACTTTACTATCGGTATAAATATTACGTGTATAGTAAAAGTGAAGTAAAAGATAGTTTATCAGCACCATCTAGGAGTGGTTACAGGAAGTTTGCTTGGTTGCTCTTAAGTTTGAATCTGTATAATTTGTATACGTGAGAGGTTTATAATAATAACTTAGATCAGTTCTTATTAAGTTAAGTAATTAATTTAAAACAATACGCTACCGTTTTAATAAAAAATACTGACAAATGAAAGACTAGAACATGTTTTAAAAAAATGGGGAAATCACACTATATAAATTGCCAATTGGAAGCAAGCACTTAGCCAAGCAAGTCCTGCTTTCTGGTGGCATTTGTTGAAACTAGGTGTAGACCTGATGTTTTACAGAACTGCAATGGTACTCTAGAGTACCTCCAGGCCTCAGCTTGTAGATAAAGCACCATTACCTTTTATAAAGACAGTTGAATTGGGTGGTACTTAAAAGTACCGTCAGTCTTCAAAGGGTTAACCTACAACCTAAAGGTGAAACTGAAATCAATGTTTATAGTTCATACTATAATCTAAAATACTCGTGAATAATAATTTAACTAAAAATTTGCTGAGATGACAATGATTGATTTTGTACTAACCTAAAACTTTAGTAAATTGAATTCAATGAAATAGTCTTTAAGAATTTTGACCTGTTATTCATAATGAGTAATGAGGTTAGGCCTATGGTAGTTACCATATCTGAGAACAAAATACCCACATGTTTTGCCAATATAAGTTGCCTAATGGATTCAAATTATTAAAAATCACTACAAGCTAAATAAAGTGATGGTTTTTGTTGAGTGTGTTATTTCTGTGTAAAAGTAAATGAATTTTCTTACCTGAAATATACCGTGCAAAGCATGCAGGGAATGCATGTAATTATATTCAAATTGATGTATGCATGTAATTATTAAAATTACTTACCAGATCAGTCTTGCACTCATTCTGTCAACAGTATTAGAGTTTCGCTTTATACAACTTTCTATTAGATAATATCTTCAGATGTTACAGTTTTCAACATATAGGCAAAAGTTTTTAATTTATGTAGTTTTTTTTAGAAGTTCTCCCAATGTCTCTGAGATAAACAAAGCAAAGTTTAAAAAATGCTTCTTTTGAAGTAATATTTCATTTTGTATTTAGTATTGCACCGTTGTAGCTTTGGAAGTAGGTACGAATTGATTTCAACTTTGGCATACTTAGTTTAAGAGCCTACGTAAAATGCACCTGAACATAAAAATATTTTATATTAATGAAGTCTATTATTTTAATGGCAAAGAAAGTGGTTTCACTTTTAAAGCTCTTCTTTACCTTGAAGAAAACTCCCGAGTATACAGTATGATTTCAATACAAAAGGTCTGACTGAAGCCGCAAAATCGTTAAAACATGCATTCGTAATAACGTGTTTAGGATTCTATTTATAAATTAATAATCTGGGAAACTACTTTAAGTTATAAAGAAGGCTTTATATTTTTTTACGTGTTAGCTTAAAATATGGAAATTATTGCTTAAAACTTCCCAAAAATGCGTTTAAAATAATCGATTTTTACTCAGTTAAATTGTTGATTAAAAGGAGTTGTCGTCGATTTCTTTCAATTATGAGATATAAGATAAGACAAAAGCACAAACCCTTTAAGAACAATGTAAGATGCTTCACAACTTTTTAGGTTGAAAAACGGCGTCCGAAACACGGTAGTACGAAGTGCATATTTTTGCTGTTTTACGCAAGGTATAGAAGGCCCTTAAACAGCGTAACATATTTTCATGTTAATTTTAAGACCAATCAGACGAACTAAACGGAGAGCTGGCATTGTGAATCGAGATTAACACCTTGAAAGCAAAGGGCTTTTCGAAATGTTGTTTCTAATATTAGGTAAATTACATTTTTTACCTGATTTTTATGACATTTTATTTACACATATATTCTAGTAAATAAATTAATTGGCGTTAGTAGAACTTTTTTCCAATTATCTGAACCAAAATGGCGGACAATGTAGTGGTTGTTCTGAAGGCCGCCATTTTGTAGAGAGTTGAGTTATTAAAAAACAAAATTTACCATTAGTTTAAATTTATTTAGATCCTAAAAAAATCAAAGATCGCAAAAGTTCTTTTAAACATTTTATTCTATCTAATTTAAAAAATGTGGAACAAATAAGCAAAAAAACATTTTCAAATGTGCATTTGTGATATGTCGGCCGGAAGTTACGTAATACAAAGTGTTATAACAACTAGGCCTACTTCAAAATAACCTAATGCAATAAAACACACAATTAAAATTATTTGTCAGCATGCATATTTATTCATCCATTCCCTACACCTACACAAAATTATATTTTTTCCTTTTACTTTCTGACTATACTATAGTATAAAGAAAGTATAGTGATCGCAAAAAAAATCAATGTTGAGATTTTTGTGGAAATAAAGTTTCTCCTGAGTCCAAAAAAGTGGTTTTTACAAAATGTCTGTCTGTATGTATGTATGTATGTCTCTCTGTATGTATGTATGTATGTCTGTATGTATACAAAGGTACAGCGAAAACTATTCGATCGATTTCAAACAAATTTGCACCAGACATGTCAAGTAGGCCTGTGCAGTATAGATGCACGAAAAACGGTTTTGAAAAATTTTGAAAAACAACCCCCTTTTTTGGCAAAAACCCCCAAAAAAATCAGTTATTGTTTTTTTATAAAAAAACGGCTTTAACGATTTTGATAAAATTTTGTTTACTTGTAACATTTAATGTACCCTACCATATGAAAAAACCACATCTTTCTAAAAATTCTCGTTTAGCTAATAATAATAACTGATTTTGGGGGGTTTTTTGGCCATAAAGGGGGTTGTTTTTCAAAAAATTTCAAAACCTTTTTTCGTGCATCTATGAAGGGCGAATTGGCGTGTTTGGTGCAAATTTGTTGGAAATCGATCGAATAGTTTTCTCTCTAGATAATAATAATAATATTTATTAGTTAATCTCCTATTAATAAATCACCTCTCCTACCCCTCCTACAGGTATGAAGTCACAGTGAATCTGTTTAATAATTTAAATATGTTTGTGGAAAGTATGTGCCAATTCCTGGTACCGTTTATTTTATTTTGCATCTCTTAGTTATTACATAAAAATAATAATTCCGTTTTTCAAAGCTCAACTGACAACAAAATTGCTGAACAAAATATCTCAACTAATTCTTGAAATGTTAATAAAATTTTGATAACAAATAAACTAATAATTAAATCCATTTCCCAGATTTCATTAAACATTCACAGAGTAGTATTTAACCACTTGAAATTGCAGAGTTACTTTATAGCCCAGTAACTTTATATATAGACTCAGCACAAATGTTTAAAATATATATTTTAACCCGTCTGTCAAGTTTCAATTCGATATATTAAAATTTGGCCAATTTAGAATGACCCAACGCTTCATATATGAATAAGATGTCCCCTTTTAGTGATTTCCCCTGCTGCAAAATACATACCTGCATTATCGAATTTTTTACAGACATACCATCGCTCGGACGAAATAAATACATATGACCTTTTTTGTTGAAAAATACCTCCCCTACACGGTGGTATTTTTTAATTTTCCTCTATATTTATCCCAGCTCGAAATATTAAAGATAATCGAAAAAAAAATGATAATCGATTTTTTTTTCGACTTTGGGAAATCGATAGACTGGTAAACTTTTTTTATGTTAATCTACATACTTTAATGTACTTATAAAAAAATTCAGCCGTATTGCAAATTACTGGAACTTTTGGTCTAAATTTACCTCTACCGACTGGCCTATTAGGTTTTCTGGGTTTTACGACTATTTGCACTTTTATTCCATTTTGTTTGTTGTCAAAATCGAACACAATATTTTTGGGAACATTTTTATGAAGTAAACGAGTTTTGAGATTTGATTTTAAAGTTTTTTTTAAAGTCCATCTTTAAAAACATAAACTAAATAATATTTAGATTTTTTGTGCGTTTAAATATAATTACGCCAAATTTGAACTCAATATTTTATTTATTGAAAAAGTTTGTTGTTTCGTAATTACACACAATGTTTCATTGTTTGGGAACAAAGCATTTAGAACCGATGTCATTGTTAGAACTCGAAAAATGAGCCGGGACAAAAAGTGAATGAAAATTGAATTTCGTGAAGCATTATATAAGACTAGGGGCTTTTTCCCTGCTCGCTTCGCTCGCCAACCTAAGCCAATGCAAATGGTTTGATGCCAATGCAAACCACAAACTCACTAATTTTGTTAATAATTTTTACATTTTTTGATTAGGAATTTTTATGGAAATGATAATTTATTAGGACAGAGGCACTTGGATACAAGTTGGGTGGTGGGGGTAGCTATGACCTGTGCATATTGTAAGACATAGATTGAAATAGACACGATACATCCCCAACATTTGTCCACAAAATCCATAACTTAAAAAAAAAAAAATTTTTAACAGGAATTTTAAATATTTTCGGAATAAAAATTAGCCTAAAATATTCTCTCAAAAGTCCTCTACATGTTAATGAAAGTTTCGTTAAAATCGGTTCAGCCTTTCCGGAGATTAGCCCCGCCAAATAAAGAGACAGACAGACAAAAAATTTATAAATGTGTGTTTAGGATGTTTTTAATGTGTTAATAACCATACTATTATGATCTTAGAGAAAAACTTTGAAATAACTTTGAATGAAATGAAAAACTTTAACTTAAAAAGGCCAGTCGGTAGAGGTCAATTTAGACCAAAAGTTCCAGTAATTTGCAATACGGCTGATTTTTTTTATAAGTACATTAAAGTATGTAGATTAACATAAAAAAAGTTTACCAGTCTATCGATTTCCCAAAGTCGAAAAAAAATCGATTATCATTTTTTTCCCTTCGATTATCCTTAATATTTCGAGCTGGGATGAAGATAGAGGAATATAAAAAATACCATCGTGTAGGGGAGGTATTTTTCAACAAAAAAGTCGTATGTATTTATTTCGTCCGAGCAATGGTTTGTCTGGAAAAAAATCGATAATGAAGGTATGTATTTTGCAGCAGGGGAAATCACTAAAAGTGGACATCTTATTCATATATGAAGCGTTGGCTCATTCTAAATTGGCCGAATTTTAATATATCGCATTGAAACTTGACATAGGAGTTAAAATATATATTTTAAACATTTATGCTGAGTGTCAGCTTGTTATCTTGAAAATTACCCGATTTAGAGCCACTTAACTTATTAATGGGTTTCTCGATTTTAGGAGTACCGGACCCACCAATTCATTTTAAACAGCTCCAGTTTAGAAAATTTTCAAAATATCAACCTGAAAGTTTTTTTACAAGTTAAATATATAGATTCAAACAAGATCAAGGAGTATAAATCTTTTTCATTATTTACTTTTCAAAGCACAAGTAGCTTAAAAAAGTATAATTTTAGACCTTTTTAGATTTTTAATCAAAACGCTTGAGTTAATCGGCTGCAGATTAGTCAATTTTTTAAATATAGTTTTTAAAATAAGTATAGCAAAAAACAATTGTGTTTTTAACTTCTGTACCAATTTTTAAATCGATATGTTTAAAAATGTCGAAAATGGAGTCGATGAATCCAAAGGTGTTATAGTGAAAACGAGGTAGGTAAAACAAACGACCATTTTTAAGTGCCTCGTTTTTAAAAATAACATGAAAAAAATCGTTCATACTTACTAAGAATATTTATACCGGTGTACTCAACTTTTAAAACAAATTTGATGTTGATATTCCAAAAATTGACGAAACTGGAATAGATTGAAATTAGTTCGTGAGTCCGGTACTGGTAAAATCGATAATCGAAATCGACTCCTAGATCGGGTAATTTTCAAGATAACAATCTGAAACTCAGCATAAATGTTTAAAATATATATTTTAACTCCTATGTCAAGTTTCAATTCGATATATTTAAATTCGGCCAATTTAGAATGAGCCAACGCTTCATATATGAATAAGATGTCCCCTCTTAGTGATTTCATCTGCTGCAAAATACATACCTTCATTATCGAATTTTTTCCAGACAAACCATTGCTCGGACGAAATAAATACATACGACCTTTTTTGTTGAAAAATACCTCCCCTACACGGTGGTATGTTTTATTTTCCTCTATCTTCATTCCAGCTCGAAATATTAAGGATAATCGAAAAAAAAATGATAATCGATTTTTTTCGACTTTGGGAAATCGATGGACTGGTAAACTTTTTTTATGTTAATCTACATACTTTAATGTACTTTTAAAAAAAAATTCAGCCTTATTTCAAATTACTGGTAGTTGTAAGCTATACCGACTGGGCTATGAGAAACTTTGAAACTTTTGAAATAACATACAGACACTGCAACTTTATTTATATGTATACTTTTTTCTGTAAACTTCCTAACGTTGGTATGTGTGTTTTACAATCTTCATATAATTTGCAAAAAATAGTTCAATATAACGTTATTTAAACATTGAAGTACTACATTGTAGTTCCTTGTTAACGAAAATGTGAAATATCGAAATTAAAATAAAGTACCCCGATCGGGTATTGGCTCTTTCTATGTTTCAACGAGGAACTGTTTTATCAAGAATGTTTACACACATTACTGTCCACCAACAATCAAAAGAAAACCCCTTCAACCATGAACGACTCGTGTTTGTGAGGATTCGACTTCGTCAAAGAAATACAAATATTTGTTGAACATACGGATTTTCTGAGGCAGTTTAACTTACATTTCCGAACAAAGCCAACTGGCTAATTTATTCGTCTGATACTTCTTTGAAACAAAGAGTTACAGATATTGATCTGTGGAGGTTGTTGCACCTGGACGGGTAGGTGGTTCCAAACTAGAACTCTTCCTAGAAGGATCAAGGAAAACCCGGGTCTTAAACAAGATCCTGAACTTCTTTAAAATCGTTTGTTTCTCCTGGAGTTCATTTCTGTAAATATAACTACCAAACTGAGCTTTACCTATTATGTTTAGACAAACAGCTACAGGAACCTGAAATTACGTCATTTGAAAGAGTTAGTACAAATTTAATGGGAAAATATAACAGATAAGCAATTCAAAGAAATAACAAACTGGTAAAGTAATTTTGTGCCATAAGTGATTATTTTTGTTTTGTTGTCCATACTGTATTATAAATTTGAATGTTATAGTACATGTGCTACATTTCTAATTATAAATATTTTGTTTTGTATTGTTTTATTTGGAGAAACGTTTTATGTTATTTGTATCATAACAAATAAAAAGATAAAAAAATGAGAAAAGAAACTAAACTTGAAATCGTAAAACACAATCTGCATTTGCAAGTTTCAACCTATAATTTCAAGCTTAGTAAGAATGTTCTTTTACGATTATGTAGACTTGTTTTATTACAAACGTATTTATTTCAAACTAGAAATAACAATTGTTCAAATTACATATATCCTTTATACCTTATTTATACATTAACAAATATAAATATTTATAAATAAATACGTGTTCCTTCTTTTTTTAAAAACTAAAATCACACTAAAAAACTTCATTATAATGTTCATTTAATATATTGAAGCGGAACCGCCAACAGAGTAAAGTTTGCATAGAAGATTAACTTTTTCCAACTATTCAAATTGTTTTATGAACAACCTTGATAAATTATTTGCCAAAACCAAGTACAAGCCAATTTCTCAGGATTTGTCTATCAGAGTTCTAATAACCCAGTTGAAATCCAATAACCGTTTATTTAATCCAGATCGATTTGCTCAGTAGAAGACGAAACAAAAATACGAACGGTGTAATCTATATTTTAAAGACATTTTGTTATTTTTTCAACGCTGCATCAGCGTTTTTCTGCTTTAAAGAAGTTAAAGGGAAAAGAAGTTTCTGTTTTACTAGAGTAAGTTTATTTTAAAATACTTCATTTTAGATTTCAACGGGTTATATATATTTTTCTATTTTGTTCAGTTTATCGCTTTACTAAAATAATAGACGGGATCAGTTAACTGACACAAACTTTCTCCCAACTTACTGTAGTCAAAATAATATTGTTTTTAATCATTTTATTTACTACTTTTTAGAACAAAACAAAAAAATAATATTCTACCTACGTCAATCGTATAAAAAAGTTATTGTCCCAGGCGGGATTCGATCGCGCGACCTTTGAATTACTGGCCGTCTTCTCTACCGTTGTGCTATCCCTTGCGGCCGTTGCCGTGATGCTAGATTGACAACATAAACTTGTTTATTTTTTAACATTTCCCCATAATTATGAAACGCCGAAGTTTTGATAAAAGCGGATGGTGTCATTTTGTTTGGCATCTTAAGCACTATAAATACTGAAAATTTGATCAAAATCGTTAGAGCCGTTTTTGAGAAATTTGCATTTTTGTCGTTTTTTATTGGTTTTTAGGGGTAAATTACCCTTAAAAATTAAAAATTGAAAAAATGAAAAAAACGCCTGGAGATATTAGGGTTTAGTTCCTACATACCAAATTTCATGAAAATCGGAACAATAGTGTCCCCTCTGGTCGTGTATACATACTGACACACTGACAGACAGACACCACGTTAAATACACTTTTTTGGGTTCAGGGAGCACCAAAACAAAAAATTCCACTAAAAATATTTTTGGGTTCAGGGAGCACCAACACAGATAATTGCACTAAAAAATTTTTTGGGGTTCTGGGAGCACCAAAACAGATAATTCAACTGAAAATTCAAATTCGAACGTTTTTACGAAAACAATACTTTCTCCATATACTACGTATAGGGTGGAGAAAGTAAAAATTAGTTTACTTTTGTATGCATGTATAACTTACATGTTTCCGTATTGAGCAAAGTTACCTACAGAAGCCGAGATGAAGTTGACGGTTTTGGTTGATTAACTTCAACTTGGTGCAACAAATCTTATAGAAAAATCCTGATACAACTGGCTTGGACTTGTTTTTGACAAATAATATTTATCAAGGTTGATCATCAAACGAAAATGTGAATAGTTGGTAAAAGTGAAATCTTGTATTGCAAACTCTACTCGGTTGACGTTATTGCTTCAATACATTAAACACGCATTATAATGAAGTAACACTATTATCGTGCACGGTTACTGTGTACCAAAACAATCACAACCGAAAACAATGGCTAATGAAACTGACATTTAATCAATCTAATGCGTTAGGGTGGGGTAGGCGTTCAGGGTAGATGTCAACAAGAAAATTATTGTAATAATAATAGTCTACGTTGTGTTTAGATTAAGTAAACATCTATGAGTCTTCTTTGTACATTTATAACAATGTGCATATTACTTTTTTTTTTACGAGGAGGGAAATGCTTTTCGCACAGAGTGTGGGACTCCCCTCGACACACCAGAAGGCTCCACGTTCTGAGGTGCTACCTAATAAAACCCACCTCTCGTCCGTTTACTAATGTTCGATAAAGAATACCCAGAGGCACCACCTTTCGGCATAACTTCTCTGGGAAGCACGGACACTTATACAGTTATCTTAACTGCTCTTCCTTGATTTTTAATACTTTTATCAAATATTCCTCAATGCACTTCCATTTTTATTTGTCTTCCAGCATTTGCACCACCATATTGTCCGGTGTAATGTTCACCCCTATCTGTTCTCGGAGTCTTTTTTTCTCAACATCCCTTGCCTTGCAGTCAAACAGTGTGTGACAAACATCATCTCTGTCGGACCCGCAGCTTATACAGGTACTGACTTCTGCTCTGTGGAACCTCTTTAGGTAGTGTCTAAAGCACCCATGACCCGTGAAGGCCTGCGTTAAGTAGAAACTCATCTCTCCATGACCTCTACCAAGCAAACTCTCTAAATCCTTCTCTACCAGACTGTTCTTCATCCCACCGTACCTTCCATTTTTGTATAAGCCTTGCTCTAGCTTCTTTCTTTACTCGGGCTATAACTTTATTATCCTCTTCTGACCTCCGGTTCTCCCTAATTCCAAAGTATATATCCCTCCTTTCTTGAGCTAAGAGGTCGATAGGCGGTGTTCCTGCAAGGACTAAGACTGCACTTTTCGACACGGTGGTGTAAGCTGCCACTAACCTCAACGCAGTGGTCCTCTGGACAGAAAGCAGTCTTCTCTTATAGCTCTTCTTATCCAGGGCTTCCGCCCAAATAGGCACTGCATACAGCATCTTAGCCTGCATGACGCTTGCCAATAGCCTTCTTTTCTTCTCTTTAGGGCCTCCTATATTTGGCATAAGTCTTGCTAGCCTTCCTCCAGTCTCCGAAGCCTTTAGCGCCGTCTTTTCAATGTGCGGCCCGAAGGTAAGATTCTTATCCAGTTCCACGCCCAGGTATGGTAGTTGTTTCTTCCACGGGATAAGTTCTCCATATATTTTAAGTAATGGCTGCCTATACGCTCTTCTTTTTGCTATCAATACAGCTTCAGTCTTATTTATCGCCATCTCCAAGTTTTTATCTTTGAGCCACCATCTGACTCTTGTGATAACACTATCCATTTTTGTCTCTAGAAGATCTTCGTTTGCTGCTTCTACAGCCAGGATGACATCGTCAGCAAAACCCACTATCTTTACCCCTTCCGGTAATGTCATTTCTAACAGGGAGTCGTACGTCACATTCCAGAGAAATGGCCCCAGACGAGATCCCTGAGGTACCCCGCATGTCATCGTTTCTCTGATGGTCCAGCCATCTCCTTCAAAAATAATTTTTCTTTCACTTAAATAACTTGCTACCATATTCTTTAAATAGTTGGGCACCCTTTTACTTTCGAGAGCCATGTGAATGTCCGTCCTCTTAAGGGAATTGAAAGCATTCCTCACGTCAATTGCAATGAGGGCACAGAATCCTTTTTTGCTATTTCCATAGTCTCGAGCCTTTATATTAGTTTTGTTTGTAAAACATGATGGTAATAAAATGTTATAAAAATCATTTTGTTTTAAAAGGTTGTGGATTTTATTTAAAAAAAAATTATAATACTGTAAATTTTACTAAAAAATAAAGGAAAATAAAAGTAATGCAAATTTAGAAATCTTTAGCATAACTAATGATGAGGAAGAAAAGTTTGTGACGATTATTACCAAGACTATACATATTTACATGTTATTAATTTTTCTGTTTTTAGAAAGCTATTTTTGAGTAGGTATGCACAAAATTCAAAAACTAAAATTTTCTTAAGAAAACGTATTGGAAAAAACTTTTAAATATATTTACTATTTGTATTTACAGTTGACTATATAAAAAGAGGACTTGTATCAGACCTTGTTCATAATCAGTGCTGTAACTTTAAAAACTTTCTGAATTCTAAAAACACGTTTTATGACATTGAACTAAGAACAATAAAACACGTTTAATATTAAACACTTTTACTAATTAGACAAACCTGTTTTAGTTATGTTTTATCTACTTATTGTAGCAAAGAAAAACAATAACCAGGCATCCATATTTATTTCCATATTTAAACTAGGGGAGACCCCTGCGTGCTCCGCACGCCAACCCCCAATGGTTAAAAGATCAGCAAGGCTCAGGTCTACACGTTAAAACCCTAACCTAAAAGCTAGAAATACAAAAATAATTGCTTCAAATTTTGAAATCAGCTCTTAATGGAAATATTGGAGCTAACAGATATATTATCTGTTATTTTATTCAATTGGTTGCTATGGTAATAAATGTAAATATATGTGTTTGTTTATCATTATAAGCCTAACCTAAGAATTTTTTCCGACTAAATTTACAAATATTAAAATAAAAAAGGTTTTTATCGAAATGAACTATAGCCTATGTTACTCAGGGATAGTGTAGCTTTTTATTAGTAAAACTATTTTTTCAATCGTTTAAGTCGTGCCAGAGATTACCCCCTACATACAAACAAACAAAAAAACAAACTTTACCTCTTTATGATATTAGTATAGATAAAAGAAAAATATTAGACATGGAAAATGTTGCCCAAATCTAATAAAACGCAATATTTTTTATATAATAAATAGGCAATATACGATTAAAGAGTCTTCAAATGCACAAGAACTGCTTTATAATTGCATACGAAGTCATGCAGTTTTACAGCACTCCATCTTAACTTAGCTGTTCAAGTATTTGGCGCCTATATATATTACTTTCAAAGGACGTACCGTGAGAGGTTGGAGGTACATGTTTAATATGAGCAAAGGTCAAGTTTTATCAAAAATTAATGTACATTTGAGTAATTGATTTTCCAACAAATCTCAACAAAAAAGGTGGACCCGTCTATTTGAAGTTAATAACATTTAATACATTGTTATTGTTTCAGCTACCTCTTTTTACTATTTTACTTACCTCTTTTTTTCAGGATTGGTATAGAATTGCATCCTACTTTATGTTTTCATAAATAAAAACTCTTTATATAATAGCATAGTAATTGTTTTTGATTTGATTCTTGAGTTTTGTTTTATTTTAACTTTAGATTAGCATTCAGATTAAAGGTGCATCGTGATTAAATAAATTAAAAGTTTTCTAGTTAAAATTAAGGACACATTTAACATGAAACACGTTTTACCTTTTACATTACTATTTCAACAGTTCTGCCTTTTTTCGACACATCCGTAACCCAAGCGAAGCCGGTTGTAACAGCTATTGCTTTATATTTATAATACCTTTTTTATGTAAAAAAGATGAAACCAAATCATCTTTGCCCTCTAACAGTGTTCTAACTATTAACACATGTTTCATCTATTTACCTGTTCTAGTAGTAAATTTAGTCGAATAAATAAAGTCGAATGACGCTCTGAATCTGAACAAGGGAACAGATTTAGAATTTCAGAAATGATATAACTTATTTATCGACCGACATGGCCTACATTTCCTGCACAATTTATTGGTCTCGTAATTCAGGTAGAAGTATTGAAAAGCAATTAAGTGACGTTGATGTACGTTTAGGCAGTGTGCATAAATCTAATGTATTGTTAGATCAAAGCTAAAAACCTTGAACACAATAACTAAAGGATTTTATTTAAAACTAGTGGTTTCGCTATTGCTGGATTTAGCTTTAAGGGTAGTTATTCTACTTCATTACTTTTACTTAAGTAATCAAATAGCAAATAGTTTTTATGTCATTTAAGAATAATAAATACAAATTTAGATGTATAGTTTGTTATTATAACTTCCTTAAGTTATACTCTGTTATTAACTTAGTTAGTGCAATTTATTTGTATTGTAGCTACCCAATTTCAAACCCTTAGACTGTAGTAATTGTAACGTCTAAACACTTCTGGTAGTGATAGATCTATGAATAAAATGTGAAATGTTTGTATATACATGAAACTCCATGTATATTTTT
>JAGFPH010000242.1:304607-327763 GCA_018207615.1 Philaenus spumarius | reverse complement strand
CCCCCCCCCCGATCTCTGACGTCAAAATGACGTAGGAACCTGCTTGGGGGGGTAGTTTTCCGGGGGGTAGTATTCCGGCGACCCATTTTTGTTTCTTGAACGATTGTGATCTTCAGTTTGACCTGGTTTTAGCAAAAAACGTCTCGTTTTAGAGTAGATACAAAAATAGATTGAAATAGGTTTAGAATTGTTAATCCTCCCGCAGATTATAAATAATTAAGAACTTACTAGAAATGACTCTGCCTTGCCAGAAGAAAGAAATTATTGTTTTTTCATCAATAAAACTTATATTATTTTGAACAATATGTGGGCCTAAGTATTTAAAATGTAGTAGGCTATAGCAATAAAGTTTAAAAATGTGACTTAAATAATATAATATAACCACTAAATTTAAAATAACAACGTTCATAAGCACTATAGTTTTCTGTTTAAGTTTTAACTTCGTTAATTCTTTATAATGTTTTAAATTATTTGTCGCCTAACGTCTTTATCGTATGTCATTAGACTAATGAAGCCTGGGGGGGGGGGGGGCGGTGTACAAAGCAGGTAAATCATAGAACTATTAATACACCTGGAATGCTAGCGCAGTGGAGTTTTGGAAGTGAAAAACGGTCCTCCCCCCCCCCCCCTCCACTTGGAGGTCAACTTTATTATCAACTCTGCGATTTCTGCCGCAAAATATTTTAGTGCACGCTCCTCCATCGCACAAGGGTCATCAGATTGTAATTAAACTTACATATTTCTTATCTAGAAGAATTGAGGATTTCAACGGAGTAAACAACTTACAGTCAGTTATCAGATTTATAAAAATACATAATATAATCAGCCAAAAAAAATCGGAACATGAAAAAGTGTAAACTTTCATTATTTTTAGGATAGATACAAACTTCAAGCGAGATAAATACTTGAAATTAGTTGATTAGAAACTTGTATTTAAAACCTTTTTTTATACGGTCTTTGGTTTTCTCATATTTAAAGGATAAACGCTCGCTTTCTATACCACCACCGCCGCCGCGCCGTCGCGAAAAGTTTGTAAACAGTGCTATAAATAAAAATACTTTGGTGGCAACATTTTTTGTTCACATCCGACCCGATCACCTCCCCTGGTGATGATCGACATGAGTTACAACTAGTAAAAAAATTTGGTATTTTTTTGCAAAATACGATGCCATGATTTAGCCTGGACTCAATCTATGGATCAAAATAAAGCATCAATGGGCCTAAGTGCACTTTCACAATGGCGCACCGACCCTCGCCCATTGCCCCAGGAGAAAACATGGCCATAACGAAGCATCGCACTATCGCACCATCCTTT
Organism: Philaenus spumarius; assembly: GCA_018207615.1. Classification (NCBI taxonomy): domain Eukaryota; kingdom Metazoa; phylum Arthropoda; class Insecta; order Hemiptera; family Aphrophoridae; genus Philaenus; species Philaenus spumarius. The sequence continues at coordinate 326,448 of JAGFPH010000242.1, read as the reverse complement.
AGTTGGTTTAGTGTTTTCAAACTGTTAACATGTTTTCTTCAGATGAGGATCTTATATTATTAGAGATTAATTTAAGTAAATATCAAATTTGTAAACCGAGAAGATATATAGTACATCCACTGAACAAAAAGAGGCAGCAATATGGAGAATTTCATCACTTATATTCGGACTTAGACGAGATCCCGAAAGATGTGGAGGATATATGAGAATTGAACCCACTACATTTGACTACATAATGGAGAAAACTGAAGATAAACTTAAAAATTGGAAAAACTTTAAATCCCAACCCATATCTGTTTTTATCGGGATGTTAATGGCTATCAGTGTTAAGTTTGGTTGTTTACAACATTCTGTGTTCGAGAAAGTTAAAGTGGTTTTCCGTAATATTTATTATTTGCCATGAGCTAAGTATGAACTAGTATAATTTAAAATGTTCAACCTACCTGTGGCAACTTCACATTCTGCGGCAACTTCTTTCCACAATTTCTGAAGAATCATGCTGTTATGGTGATTTTCGTGAGTTTTATCCGACAAAGGAGTTCTAAATACTTCGCTTATCAATTTCTGTTTGTCCATGATTAAACGAAAACTACCGTACGCTTAAAAAAATACCGTTTCAGACCGCTTTGATATACAACATTGTGTTTAAACAATTACAGAATTTTTACAAATGTATTTATGTCTAATTAGTTTAACAAATATTGGAAAGACTAAACAATTGCTATCAATTGTCTATTGTTTAGTTAACAAGGATTATGAGAAAGCTTGATTCAAAGTTATATTTAGAGCAAATATTACTGCTGAAATCTACTCAAGCTACTTATTCAACTTTTATTTAGGTAGAGTCCAACTTTTTTTGTTAAGTTTACAGCAAGTGAATCGCTTTAAAAATGTTTTTCATAAATTTACCGCAAATTGAAAAATAGCGTTATGCAAGATTCTATAATGATGATAGGTTAATATTTTTAAAATTAATAAAAACGCAGTTTAGATGTAGAAATAAAAATGTATAAAAATATCTTGTGTTTAACTATAGTTTGTTCGGAGCTTCAAGGGAGCCCAGAGCAGCTACCCTCGCACCCCGACGCACACACACTCTTACACCCGCACCTTACCTACCGTACCTGTTGTTGCGATGGCTCACATACTAGGCCTTAGACTGCCAAACTGCTATGTTTACATTTTTTATTTTAGGTTAATATTTTTGTAATTTTTGAATTCTGCATTTTTTATGAAAATAGAGTCCAAACACGAATGACTACGACATTCCTTACTATATCTCATGAATAAAGGAGTCAAACTATCAACTCGACTTTGCAATATCAGTTTCTTAGACTTTATTTGAATATACACTTATTAATAAAGTAAAAAAATAAACATTACATACATGGCAATAATTGTTAAGGTCAGGGCAATTCAATCAAAAATCAACCAAAACTTACGACCAATATCAATAAAAAATTACAAAAACTAAAACGATAACGGTTGATATACTTGCTATCTATTATAACAAATTATTATTATATTTGTTTTGTATTGCCTCTTTAAAAACTCGAACTTTCAAATTTACTAAAGGACAAAATACAAATATATTACCTATACTATCGGTATATAATCCTTGGTACTGTATCGTGTTGGCATCATTAGTTGTGTAACAGAGTTCGCCGCAGTCGGGTTGATTGATCAGTACAGACAATCTCCAGGAGATAATACGAAGACTAGAGTTCGAGTATTGCTTGCGTCATCTCCAGACTCACTTTCAGCTGAATACAATTACTCCGCCTTAGTATGGTTTATGCTCTCCAAGATGGAAAGTTATTAAACGACACAGAAGTAATGTCCCAGATTAACTCGGGAGACTTTAATGCGCGGTAAAATCGAATTCTTTGAAAATAAACAGAAATTATTGTGCAATAAACTGCGTTGTGTGATTGACTTTGCTAGGCTAGTTGTTTCCTTATACGTTCAGGTGATATAATAATAGTGCCTTTAGTCAACCGCCTAAAGGAAATACCAAAATAGGAAATGTTTACTATAAATTTACTGTTTCGTATACTTACAGCTCTCAGTCCTTTATTAGCGAATTTCCATAGGAAAAATGAGCTATTGCAGTGGCCCTTATGGTGAGACCCAAAGTCGGGAGTAGCAAACGAGCATTGATCATGGTCCCCAGAACACGTTTTGGGGTGTCATTAAAATTCATATATATATATGTATATATGTGTTCGCAATCTAGCGGCCGCATTTTAAGTCCGATTTGGTTCAAATTTGGTACACGTGTTGGTTGTCTATGTCGCTCGGACGAGTCCATTAGCCAAAAAATCCAACAACCTGAAGTACGTTTTTTGACTGGAAGTAATTATTTTTTGAGAGTTTTACTATGAGAATTAATTTTGTTTTTCTAAAAATATAAATGTAGGATGTTATTCTGCACATTTTGTTTCTTTACTCGACCTTATACCTCGCTTGGTTCCCCCAAAATCGACCAAAACGTAAAATACCATACAAGTACCCGGTTCGAAGCCAAGTGGTGCAAACTCGCGAGGCCACTAGGCGCAAACAAATTCTACTAATATATTGCGTACACACAGACAGCTGTTCAACGCCATCGTGAGTAGACCTATTTCCCAAATTGTTGGTTGAAACCATAAAACATAGGCCTATGAACTTAATTTTGGAAATTTGCTGAACTCACGTCAGCGGTCCAGCTGCGTGGTCGAATTATTTTTCTTTTTTATTTGCTGGTGACGTACGTTTCGTCTTTTTTATTCAGGCGTTATCAAACCTACATAGTATATTTCATTAGTTTTTTACATTCGTTTTGCACGTCAAGTTTATAAAATGAAACACTTACACGAAAACATTCACAACGTGGTTTATTGGACAACGTCGCAGCAAGAATTTTCAAAAAACAAGGATACAAACTTGCCCATAGAACAACAAACAATTTAAGTCAAGCGATAACGCAACATAAAAAATATAAACATGAACATGACGCAAGCGGCATTTATAAAATAACCTGTGACGATTGCAATATATAGGCCAAACCGGAAGATCCTTCAAAACCACATTTAAAGAGCATATCGCAAATAAGAATACCAGCAACAATAATAAACCTTTACAATTTGCAGAACACTTAATAGAACAGGCCACAGTTACACCAATATATACAAAAATCTGCAAATATTACATAAATGCTCGAAGAGCCATTATTATGAACGTTTTGGAAGAATTCCAAATTTATAAACTGACAAAAATAGACCCAACAATATTATAAAACTTTATTCCAATCCAACAATATATTTGATAAAATCATTCAGATGGACCCCTCCAACTTAAGCTAGCGAGCACAGTGGACTGATAAGGAAAATCAGTAGCCTGCAAAAAACGATCTCGGACACACGTAACTTCAGCTTGCGTAATTATAAATCAAATTTAAATGTCCCTATTAAGTGTTGGGTTGTGTATTAAATGTTGTTTGTGAATGTTTTCGTGTAAGTGTTTTATTTTATAAACTTAACGTGCATCAACGAATGTAAAAAACTAATGAAATATAGGTTTGATAATGACCGAATAAATAAACGGTATCAGTTAACTGACACAAACTTTCTCCCAACTTACTGTAGTCAAAATAATATTGTTTTTAATCATTTTATTTTTTACTACTTTTTAGAACAAAAAAAAAATAATATTCTACCTACGTCAATAGTATAAAAAAATTATTGTCCCAGGCGGGATTCGATCGCGCGACCTTTGAATTACTGGCCGTGCTTGCTACCGTGGTGCTACCCCATGCGGCCTACCGCGATGCTAGATTGACAACACAAACTTGTTTATTTTTAAACATTTCCCCATAGTTATAAAACGCCGAAGTTTTGATAAAAGCGGGTGTTGGCATTTTGTTTGGCATCTTAAGCACTATAAATACTGAAAATTTGATCAAAATCGTTAGAGCCGTTTTTGAAAAATTTGCATTTTTGTCGTTTTTTATGGGTTTTTAGGGGTAAATTACCCTTAAAAATTAAAAATTCCAAAAAATGAAAAAAAAAACGCCTGGAGATATTAGGGTTTAGTACCTACATACCAAATTTCATGAAAATCGGACCAATAGTGTCCTCTCTGGTCGTGTACACATACAGACAGACTGACAGACAGACACCACTCTAAAAACACTTTTTTTTGTTCAGGGAGCACCAAAACAAAAAATTCCACTAAAAATATTTTTGGGTTCAGGGAGCACCAACACAGATAATTGCACTAACCAATTTTTTGGGGTTCTGGGAGCACCAAAACAGATAATTCAACTGAAAATTCAAATTCTAACATTTTTACGGAAACAATACTTTCTCCATATACTACGTATAGGGTGGAGAAAGTAAAAAAGGCGAAACGTACGTCACAAGCAAATAAAAAAGAAAAATAAAGGACTGAGACTGTAAGTATACAAAAACGTAAATTTATAGTAAAATTAACCAGTTCAGTAAAGCAATCAGAAATAAGGAAATGTTTGCTGAAATAAATGGGAAAAAATCTCTAAGTAAGGATTTCTTGGATAATATTATAAAACTACTAAAAGCAGTAGTTTTTTAATTGTATTATTCATATGAATTCCTCAACCAAAGGAGCTTATTAAGTTAAATATGAATACATTCCTAGTTTTATTAATTTGATTATATCTTATTCGTTTCTTTTGTAAAGTTTTGATATCTTTTTATTAAAAGGTCGTTTATAAATGCGATGTATTAAACATGTATTGCAATATTTTCGATTATAAACATGATTATAAATTTTTAATAAATCGCTGTAATAAACGACCCGTTTATATATATATATATATATATATATATATAAAACTAACGACAGTATTGCACTTTATTTTGATCAAGAAATGTCTAAATTATGACTCTTTATAAAGTTTGCTATGTGATGTTGATCGTAGTAATTTCAGCATATTATTGCAATCATTAAGCTCCAAAATAACTGCATTAGACAACTCTAAAATTTCAATTATTTAAATTAAATAATATTTTGTTTATGTAAATTCCATAATTGCAAACCTTCTCTATATGTTTTAGGATACTAACCCAATATCTCCATTACTTGCACCTAATGCGGGTAAAACTTTCAACTTTCGACACGTAGTTCCCCTGATAGCGTTGACAAAGAATGGCACATTTCCAAATATCTTGGCGCCACTGAGTTGACAGTTTCTATTGGAAACCGCCTAGTGTCCGCGGTGGTCTACGCTTGCTGTGTTTTAGCTGCATACTTTGGAAGGACACACGCGTTAGCAGCGTGAGGAGAAACTTAATCGATTTAATTGGAAAAAATGAAAGTTTGACCAATGAAAACACTTTTTTTTAACATTATTCTACTCTCCAAACGAATCAGTAAGCATTTTTACAAATGTTAAATTTAAATGCATTTTTTTTGTGAAACACAAACCACTTTTTAGAAATACGTACAATTAATGCCTATCGAAAAGGGCTTGCAGATTTAGCAAATTTAGTTTTAATTTGAGGGTTTTCTGTGCGATTCATATATAAGTAAGGAAAGTATTTACTATTTGATAATTTTAATTTGAATATGGAAATTAAAACTCGTAGGCTATAAAACTTCAACATATAGACTTAGAAAAATTATTATATTAGTGGCCATGGAGTATTCTATTCATATTGTTTCCCTTTCCAATCGCTCCCACACTTTAAGGGTCGGCTCTAGTAAAACAGAAAGCAGCCTGCGACTCCCTACAGCTGCGGTAGGTTACGCGGACATTGCTCAGCCTAAATCCATTTAAAACCCGCAATTATTCAAATAGCGTTTTAAAATAAATACCAAAATCTTGGGGACAAAATTCTTCATCCGAATGGCTTGGTAATTTTTCGCTATAATTAATAGTTACAACGTAAACCATATTTAAAATCACCCTATAGCGGCGGTAGGTAACACGGACATTGCTCAGCCTAAATCCATTTAAAACCCGCAATTGTTCAAATAGCGTTTTTTTTTTAAAAATACCAAAATCTTGGGGACGAAATTCTTCAGGCGAATGGCTTGGTAGTTTTTCGCTATAATTAATAGTGACAACATAAAAAAAATATTAAAAATCAATATTTTAAATTGTTAATAAATATTAAACAAAATATTTTTCTTAATTTTTAAAAAGCCATTTGCATGCATATTGACCATAGCTTTAAAATGACATATCGTTTATAATTTTCCGATCAAAAATAAAGGGAAAATTTGGATTTTAATTTAACATTGGTCTTATGGAGTGTCAGCCAACATGGCCGACAGCTAGAGCCGACCCTTAAAAGCGCATATTACAAATCAAACGTGACTTTAATTAGTTTTCAAGACAATGATTTTTCTAGAAAGGCAAAGATACTTACAAAGAACGCATTTGATTAGTATGATGCTAATTTGATTATGAAAGCATTTATAACTTTTAAATTAAAGCAAAGTCCCAATTTTTAAAATTATTTTTAAAATACTTGACTATGGGAGTTAAGAAGAGAGAGATAATACACATGTACATGAAAACATTATTTGTTAAAACCAAGGAAGAAAGAACAACTAAATAAAAAATGTTTTGAATATGAAAAGTTAGCATACTTATAAAAGTAAGATATTGGTTAAATTGTGTTTCATCTTCAGGAAAACAGTAAGTTATTATGATAAACAAGTTGTTTTACATACTTAATTCGTACAAAATCAAAGCTCTCTTACGTGGAAAATATTTTTATAATCACTTTACACACTGAATATACTACAAAACCTTTTTATACTTGTTCGGAAGTCTGCTTAGTCGTGAGCTACTTTAAATGAACGTATTTTATTTTTAAATACAAGCTTGTCTAATACAACTAAGCATAATGTAAATACAACTTCACCTCTCCTCTGTGCAAAATAATATTTTATGCATTTTACGAGAATCTTGTGCGTTTTGAAAATTAAATAGAATTAGAGATGCGAATTGAAGAGGATCCAACCAAAAGTTTAACAAAACCTAGCAGGCAACAACATTTTTTTAAAATTAAACCGTGTTTAAAAAAATGTATAAACCATATTTCTGATAAAATTATTTAAAAGTTTTCTGAATTAATTTAAAAGACTGGAAATGTGCCTTTTGCCAGGTTCTCTGAGTAATGTGTTCTTTGAAAGGATGGAAATATAGCTAAAGATTTCATAATATCGTGTTTATTTTGTTCCTTAAAGAATTCAAAATGTTCATTTGATTTAAAATACAAATTAAACTAAAACAACTGACGTTTAAATAGCTAGGCTATACTCTTTACATGCAATATAAACTATGAGTAAGAATAAATTAAATAATATTCACCTACTTATCGCTCGATATTTCATTTTTTTAAATTAGTTATTTTGCAGTATGCATAGAAAACACTTGAAACAAATATCGCAGGAAATTTGTACGTCCGGTTAAGAAAGATGGCGAAGTGATGGAGACAAACCGTTGTTAGATCTGACCCTTCCTGTCTCAGAGAGCCAGTCTCGCAGTGAACTTGACTTTGTAACGGGACTACGATGATCTACATGCAACCCGTCTATAGTCCAGTACAATCGATTTGGTCAACACACACTCCACACAATCCACTACTAACAGTGAAATCTGTTTTTACTGGATTTTATTTAGATTGAATTGTTAATGAGAACACAATTTTTAGTTCAAACATATTATATAAATAACAAATGTGTTCCCTACTGAACACTTTCATTCCGAAGTGAATTTATTTAATAAAAGAGTTTTACTGATTTAACAAATATGTTTGGAAATTATATTGCTAAAAGTGTTGAGTCAAATGAGCAAATTAAAAATGTTAACAATAAAATGAAAAACCCCATAGTAAATATGAGAAAATCTATATTTATTCAAAGCAGGAATAAAGGACAAAATTGAACAGGTACCTTTTGAGCTGTATCAATGTTTCTTTTACAGTTATAATTCAAGAAAATAAAAAATACTGACATCAGAGGCAAAAAATTAAAATAAACTAAAATAATAGGATTTATAAATAATGATACTTAGGTTTTATGTTAACAATTTTATTAATGTAACTATTTACACGCTACCGTTATATGTTACATATATATACAATGTTAGATTGTTTAGGGCTGTTACACATATTTTGTTTATAAACTCCTTTATATGCAAAATGTATGAGGCTATTGTTTGAGTATAACAGGGGTTATAAACAGTAAACATTATGTTAAATAAATGTATTAAAAAGGCTGTGGATACAAGTTTATATTTAATTACCCTGGTGGAAGTTTTACTATTTATTTGAACTCAAATCAAGGGTTTCTTACACCAGCATCAGGAAATTTATAATTTAAACGGACAAAATATAATTTTACCCCAAAACATAAGCCTTTAACAATTTTATAAAAAAAGTGTTCTCTACAGGTTGGTAGAAAAGTTGTACTTTCAACGCAGCTGGCCGACACCTCTATATAGGTTTATAAAACTGAAACTGACTTTATTTAAAATGTAATTTGCAACTACATCAAGAAGAATAAATAAAACAGCTAAACGTAATTATACTAAACTTTGCATTGATGGAAAATATTTGTAAAACATAAACGTTCAAATCCCACGTCCAGTTAATAAAATTAGTTATAGGAAAAACTGACGGATGGTTCACGCTCCCCAGCAAATTTCTTGTAGTCGTTAAGGTAAAGTGTATGAGAATGTTTTGACCTCATCAATACTTCTTTTACTTTCGTCTCAAACGTATTGTGGCAGACAAATATAAGTGGTACTTCGAAGATGAGTGATTTTATCAATTAGATGATACGATGGTGTTTATCAACGTCGAATGCAAACTTTAAAAAATTAATTAAAAATTATTTTTTCTCCTAAATTTTTTTAATTTATGTAGGTACAAATTTTTAAGGAATATTCTGAGAGCCCGTAAAAATTATATGCACTCAAACCTTGGGTCTGCCAAAAATGTTTTGATAATATGTATTTTTACTTTCTCCCCCTACACCATAGTATATGGAGAAAGTATTGTATTCGTCAAAATTTTTGAGTTTGAGTTTTTGGTGGAAATGTCCGTTTTGGGTCCCCCTGAACCTAAAAAAGTGGTTTTCGGAGTGATGTCTGTGTGTGTGTCTGTATGTGTGTCTGTGTGTCTGTGTGGATGTTATCAGACCTAGAGCCTAAACCAGTCGTCCAATTTTCATGAAATTTGGTAAGGAGGTACTAATCCACGGTATCTCCAGGTGCTTTTTTCATTTTTGTGAATTTTTTTATTTTTAAGGGTATTTTCCCATAAAAACCCTTAAAATAACGGAAAAATCAACTTTTCCCAAAAACGGCTCTAACGATTTTGATTAAAATTTTATACTTTATTAGGGACCTATAGTACTATAAACTGTAACATTTTAATCAAAATCGTTCGAGCCGGTTTTGAGAAAAGTCGGTTTTTCCGTTATTTTATGGATTTTTATGGGAAAACAACCTTAATACAAAATCACCTCTCCTACCCCACCCTACAAGTCACCGTGACGTTTAATAATTTAAATATGTTTGTGAGAAAGTATGTGCCAGTTCCTGGTACCGTTTATTTTCTTTTTTGTTCCATAATTAAAGAAAAATTTAATACTATGTTGGACTCCAATAATATTTTTGTTAGTGGAACTTATAAAACTGAATCTTCAAAGGGTTTGTACCTCCTTAAAATCATGTGAATGTTCGTGGTCGTTTTAATCCCTCTTGTTATATCTTATAAATACTTTTGCTATTTTACCAATGAATGCGATGGAGGTAGTTTAAGTGTAAATCCTTTATTTTGATGAAAATGTTTGTTTTATAAAAGTAACAACATACTTATAAAAACCTTTTAAAGCATTCTGATAAAGGACAAAATAATTTTACTATAGCAATTTGAATACAGTTACTAGGTTATTAACTTAACTTCAGGTTTGTGTTTTATTTTGACTAAAATTAGCCGGTAGCTACCTATAATAGTCTTTCTTTTAAAAGACATAATATTTTCAAGTTTTATTACGATTAACTCTGGCAACAGAACGTAAAATCACATTGCTTCGTCATTGAACAGTAACAAGCATCTCTATCCGTAATAAAACATTATGATGCATAAAAGTTGCACCATCGCCCTTGCAGTTCACCTACATATTATTTTATCATTTAATAATAATAAATATGTACAGCATTAATCATAATCTCAAAGGTAGGACGGTAAATAATATTAAATGTTTTAATTAAATCACTTTACGACATAACCGTAGTTGCGATAAGGGTTAATAGCGTGGCTTGTGCCTACTCGCCCATATTCACGGATATGCCACTGAGAGAGAACCATTCTACATGCCAGTTTAGAAGTTTTAGAATAAACTACAGATTGTTGTAAACCAACACTGAAAATAGTTCATCATTTGAGCCACTCCTGACTACATTCCAGCTTCTCCTTCAGATGTCATCAGCTTTATAGATCGCCTTAAAAATAGAAAAGCTCCAGGCCCTGACAACATCACCGCCACTTCAATAAAAAACATGCCTCTCCTTCCACTATTGAATTTCTCACCTACATCTTCAACAAATCCATCTCCCTGGAAAGTCGCCAAAACTATAATGATTTTAAAACCGAACAAAAAACCATCTATTCCTGAAAATTACAGACCCATCTCTCTTCTGCCTGCCTTTTCAAAGATTTTCGAACGAATCCTGCTCTCAAAATTAAAAACCCATATCATTAATGAAATCCGAAACGAACAATTCGGATTCCGTAGTCAACATTCTACAACTCTACAAGTGTCAAAATTAACTGACAAAATATCTTCTGGCTTCAATTCCAAATCTATAACAGCTGCAGTCCTATTTGACATTTCAAAAGCTTTTGACAAAGTTTGGCATAATGGTTTACTTTATAAATTACTTCAAACTAATCTCCCACTAACATAAATTCACTTAATTAAATCATATCTCACAAATAGATTATTTTTCATCTCTACTGAGGGAGCTTCTTCCATCCTCAAGCCAATTCTTTCCGGAGTTCCTCAAGGGTCAGTTCTTGGCCCATTACTATATCTTCTTTTTACAAACGACATTCCTCTCCAGCCTCACATTCATCTTAGCCTTTATGCTGATGACTCACTTTTTTACGTCCAACATAAAAATGCAAATTATGCCAAAATTTACCTACAGAGACAAATCAACGCATTACTACCCTGGTTTTATAGTTGGCGAACTAAATTAAACACAGACAAAACTGAAGCTATTTTATTTTCAACTAAACTTAAAAAGCCAGCCCCGCTTGAAGTCTACGACAAGGAAATTAAATGGAGCAATCAAGTTAAATACCTAGGAGTAACATTGGACAGCAAAATTAATTTTAACAAACATACACTCGTCAGAATTTCATCGTCAAAACGCACCAGAGCAGCTCTTTATCCTGTCATTTCTTCATCTAGCACTCTATCCATTTCAACCAAACTCATGATTTACAAACTTTATATTCGCCCCATAATTTCATACGCTGCTCCTGCATGGTTCAGTCTTGCATCTAAAACTAATCAAAATAAAATTGAAAGCCTCCAGAACTCCATCCTCCGTCAAATATCGCAATCTCCATGGTATGTTTCAAATGAAACCATACGCAATTCTTTCAAAATTTCTACACTTAAACAATTTATTATCAATCTTTCATTCACAACTTTTCAACGATCTTCTAAATCAACATATCAACACCTACGATTAATCTCAAGAGAAGAAGCACCCCCGCCTACCAAACGTCTACGACCAACTTCTTTAATCCAGCATCTGCTAAAGTAATACACTAAATCAATACACTATAGTAAACCAACTCACAATGAAGAACACACACACACACACACATACTTAAACAGTGAAGAACACTATATAATCATGTATATGTATCAGACTAACCGCCAAAGGGCTTGCCCTGAGGCAGAATTCTTATATGTTACAGATAACAGCCATTCAATGCAATGCAATAACGACGGCTAAACTTTCCTTATCCTTCGTTCTGCGAACAGGTTAACTATCGTTCAAATCCCACTGCATTAACCCAATAAATTTTCGAACGGGGTTTGTTTTACCAGAACTCTTCAAAATAAAGTATTTTAAAGTCGGTCTATGACACGCTCCCCTCCCGAAGCCCATGCCTACAAGAAACTGTTTCTCTGTAATGGAATAATGTGTACAACAGTTTCCTACATGTTCTGACGGAGTAGACGGGGAATGGAGGCTTATGGGCCTGGCTTATGCATAATGTTAGAACAACATAGGCGCTCGTAGTCTATGCAAAACTGATTGACCGTGTCTGTTGGAAGTTTATTGACTACGAGCCATAAATACGGCCGAGCGGTGCATTGTCCTTTCCCCTCCTCTTTTACTTCTGCCATGTGTGAGTGCTTATACCTGAAACATCATCCTCAATAATGTCTATACATATGAGATCTTTGTCTGGAATTGGAGTCATTGTAACTTGTATTTTGTGCAGTTCTGCCTTAGTTTTCTTTTTTCATTCTTTTAAAGTGTTGTCAAAATAGTACACGTAACCTGAACCAATAATTATACATTGTGCAGAAATATTTTTAAGCAAGTTTACAATATTTTATACCTTGTTTACCTTCAGATTTCTCGGGTCTTGTTTTAGGTACTTTACTCTGAAATTGCTTACCAAAATTCCTTAACTCAATTCTGTCTGTTAAAATTCCCTTTGTATGTCAACAGGGCTTCTTTCTGTAGAACACTATATTTATCACAAGTAAGTACAAGCAGAGTTTAGATTGTAAAACTGAAAACTGTTTATCTATTACCCACATTTACGTAGTTTATACGGGTAAGTAATATTACATATATCCAAATGCTACATCCTTAATTGGTGGGAAAATACTGAAATTTTAATTAATTTAAAAAAAAACTTTATTCCTACAAACAGTTTTATAAAAGTGTTAATTATTCGTCTAAAATATTTTCCATTTAAAACACACGTTTCAGCTGATTGAGCATTTTCAGTATTGATACAATAATAGTTGTTTATTATAAACCTCTAAATTTCCTTGTAGTCCATTTATAATTTCCATTAACAGCAGAGTATGAGGTTAGGGTTTTCTTTAGGGATATACCTAAGTCATGCTGGATCTTTTAATTTTTGTTATTATAAACCATCTTAGATTTTAAGTTATTATTAATCTTACACCTTTGTTATAAATATATTTTGAAATATTAATGAGTAGGTATCAAGAGGGTTAGTGTGCGATGCACTTAGGGGTTGATTATGTATTTTAGTTCAGTTCAATTAATTCCGGATAGTGAAGGTACATACTTACATCTCGGGTCTGATATCTCGAAAAGTATCAACATTACAGGAATTAAAAAAAGAAACCGAATTCTTTCCTTTCTTTCGTGCCAAACGAAATCGAGGTTTTAATTTTTAAGCAGCTTAAATACTAACTAAATTTAATTTAATACTAAAAACATAATTTCTAGATACTTGTCTAAATCTTAAGATAGCTTAGAACCAACAATTGTGTATAACTCCGTTGCTTACAAAAAGAAAAAGAAATCAAACTCATTTCCCACCTATATATATAAAATTCAATGTATGTCCGTCTGTTTGTACGTTTGTCTGTTTGTGTGTTTGTCCTTTATGCGTTACCAAACCGTACATCCGATTGCTTTGAAATTTTGCATAGTAACACAGGTTAACCCTGGGAAGGTTTTAGGCCATTTACCGAAGTCCTAGGACATTAGGGCTACGCCCCAGTGGCCCTCAAAGTTTCAATGTTAATCTTATGGAAGGTCAATCTTAAGGAAGAAGAAGAAAGATTTCTTTTGATTTTATCAGGGGCACAAAAAACAGCTGTTCGTATGAAAAGCTTAAAACAGCTGATTTTGATCAACAGCTGATTTTGATCAACAACTGATTTGGATCAAAAACTGAATATAATTTTAGGTTACGTAAATCAAGCAATGAGCAGAATCCCATTATAATTTACATCGGCCCTCAGGGATACGAATTACAGGCTTTCAAAGTTTCAAATTAAGCAATAGCGAAGCATTGCCGGGTCCACTAGTATTTTATAAAAAAAATGATAGTTTTAACCCTTAACCAATTCAAAATGGCTACTGAATATTTACAATATCACGTTTTGTTTTACCACTACACATTCGTAGGTCAGTGTATCAATAGCGTAATAAATAATAGGCCTACGTCGACTATACAAAGAACACACTGTTTATCTGTAAGATGATATCTCGAGCACACTGTAGTTGCGAATATTATAGATCTAAAAATAAACTAGACGGTGACTGTGACAGTGTTAGTGCTTTCACTGACGTCGGTCAAGGCTGACTTACCTTCTAGAGCTGCACTTTCATCATGTACATGTACGACATTGCCAGTTACTTAACTCCAGTCTTTGTTACGTTCGGTTTTACTGTTTATAAAATAAACTTCGACACATGCAAACTTTTAGTTTCTGGTTTCTAAAGATTTATCTAAGCGTTATTAATAACTTGCAAGTTTTCGCTTTCAATCAAATTCTAACTACATCTGTTGGTATTTATGATTTATTCTTGACAGGTTTTTTCTGCTGAAATATACAATTGTGGAACTCGTATATTCAAATAAAGAATGTTCCAGTTCTTCAGTCAAACTGAGTTAAAGGTTCTATCTATTGAGAAAATTGTATTTTGTGTTAAATTTTTATTGAGGGAACTGAAGTTGTGTTTAGTTGTTTAATTTATCCACTCTACAAATATTTAGTTTTAATTTAGGTTTTCATTTTATTGGCTGTCTCCTAATGTTTGGATTTCACTTTTATAATTTTAGTATTATTCTAATTACTACTTAAACAGTTTATTATAAAGTTGTTATTGTACATAATTATTATTATTTTTAATTGCTATTTTTTTATTACAATTTTCCCCCACTTATTTCAACTTTCAAATTTTGGTCCCGTAATGGTGCCCTTACAAAGCGATTGTTAATTTGTTGGTTGGAACTTGTACTGTGAATACGAGAAGGCCGTTTCCAATGGTTTTTTATACCTTTTCCATTTTTGGTCGTATCGCTTCCACGTTATAGACTAATAAAACTAATGGACTAATGAACGTTGAGCCGTTAATGTTCCATTTTATTGCGAGCAAAATATCCAGGGAGTGTCGAAAATAAGAGAAGTTATACCTTCTCTTCGGTGTTTAGAATTACAATAACTTTAAACATTTTGGTGTAATATTTGGAGAATAATACATAACCCGTATTGTGAATTGTGAAGGAAATTTTTAATCAACTTTAATAAACGGATAGGAGAAGAAGAGCAACGTTTTAGCTTTGTTAAAGTCATTTATATTTTATAGGAGTCTCTGTAAAATTAAGAAAGTAATATCTGTGCTTTTCTTTTCAGTTGTAATTATCATTAAGCTACAGTGTTTTAATTTTACTATGCGAGAACCCTGCGTATTTTCCAAGTAAATACATTTTTACTCTATTCTCATATTTTATAATTTCTTTTTAGTACAGGAGTAGGATTAACCTTAGCTAAGATGGCAAATCATATTATGCTCTAGCACACGTGTGTAAAATTAAACTAGTTGTGTTTGGTCCATTATTATATTTCTGTGCGCTATTTTAGTTTACGATTATGCCACCAGTTTGTTCTAATATTATTCAACCTGCTTGTCCTAGTATATTTGTCTTCAGCGTGCTTGTTTTCACTTGGGTCAGAACTTTGTTAGTCTGTTTTCGTAATTTTCATATTTGAATCCTTGTATTTTATTTTAATCAATGTATCAATGCGCTGTTTAAAGTGTTTTTATCTAGTGTAGGATGGATTTTTGAAATGCATGAATATGGATTGCACATTCGTCTACCTGTGGACTAGAGGTTATAAAAGTGAACAATTTATGATTTAAAAAAAATACAACAGCAAAATTAATTTATAAAAACCTTGATGTCCAAAAAATGTAAAATGAATTAAATTTTGATACTTTCTAATTTGTACGAACATTCTAATTTGACAATAATTACACTGCTGCATCTTAAGAGCTTAAATTACATTAGTAATTACATTTATGATGAACCTGGAATTATAATACATTTTTCCAATATGATTTAGATCTATTCCTATTTAAAAACCTCACATAAAAATTAGATGTACAAATTAATTAAAATCAGCTATTAGTTAAAAGGTAACTGCGTAATAATAGAATACATGGTATATTTTACATGTTGGTCTAACAAATGCTTTAAATTAATATTTTTGGAAATTCTACCGTTTCGTCTTCCAACAAATAACAACTGTTGGTCCGAAGCCCTTCCTTTTAGGAAAATATGTAATTTATTTAAAAATAAAAAAATTAAAAATCTTGTCTTAGATAAAAGTATGATAAAATAAATGATACAAGAGCCGCAAGGGATGAAACGCAATCCGTATTTTGTAAACCCGCATTGCTATAACCCCACAGTCATCGCAATCTGCAATGCGTACACAGCACTTTATTTGATCTATTGCATGTGTGATAGCTTAACGGAGAGATTTAATTTTGAGCAATATTTACAGCCAAAACGTGCCAAATTATTGTCCAACAGAATAAATGTAATTCAAATAATTCGACCACGCAGCTGAACCGCTGACGTGAGTTGAGCAAATTTCCAAAATTAAGTTTATAGACCGATATTTTAGGGTTTCGACCAACAATTTGGGAAATAGGTCTATTCACGACGGTGCTGAATAGCTGGAAAATGGTTCGCACGCCATTCCGCATATTGGGAGTATCTTCAATAACACAAAGCATTGCGTGCTTCGCACGCCATTCCACATACTGGGATTGTCTTCAATACACAATGCATTGCGTGCTTCGCACGCCATTCCACGTATTGGGATTGTCTTCAATACACAAAGCATTGCGTGCTTCGCACGCCATTCCACATATTGGAATTGTCTTCAATACACAATGCATTGCGTACTTCAAACGCCATTCCACATATTGGGATTGTCTTCAATACACAATGCATTGCGTGCTTCGCACGCCATTCCACATATTGGGATTGTCTTCAATACACAAAGCATTGCGTGCTTCGCACGCCATTCCACATATTGGGATTGTCTTCAATACACAATGCATTGCGTGCTTCGCACGCCAAACCTCGTATTAGGGATATTTTCAACACACAAAGCATTGCGTGCTTCGCACGCCAGCCCCACGGTAGAATCCACCACATGGCTTTGAACCGGGTACTTCTATGGTATTTCACGTTTTGATCGATTTTGGGGGAACCAAGCGAGCTATAAGGTCGCGTAAAAAAACAAAATGTGCAGAATAACATCTTACATTTATAATTTTAGAAAAAACTCTAAAAAAAATTCATTCTCTTAGTAAAAATCTCAAAAAATAGTTACTTCCGGTCAAAAAACTTACTTTCGGTTGTTGGATTTTTTTGGCTAACGAACTCGTCCGAGCCACTTACACAACCAACACGTGTACCAAATTTGGACCAAATGGGACTTAAAATGCGACCGCTAGAGTGCGAACACATATATACATATATATATATACATATATATACATACATATATATATATATATATATATATATGAATTTTAATGACACCCCAAAACGTGTTCTGGGGACCATGATCGGTGCTCATTTGCTACTCCCGACTTTGGGTCTCACCATAAGAGCCACTGCAATAGCTCATTTTTCCTATGGAAATTCGCTAATAAATATGCATGTCCAACGTATAGAACATGAAAACAAAGCCCTCTTTACTCCTAAGAGTACTAAATAATTTATGGTTTACGTAAATTGAAATTGAAATAAATTTAATTCGTACTATTTTTTTGTTCGGACATTTGTCATGATTTGTGTTTACAGAAAATATTTTTCCTTATATTATACAAATGATGGCAAATATCCGAACAAAATTTCTAAAAATATGATTAATATACAGGGTGATTCAGTAAAGCGTAGCGGGCTAGGCAGATTCAGATTCTACATGCAAAAATAAGTCGAAAATGTAAAATAACATTTTTTCGATTTCGCCTTAGTTCAGCCGTAATCCGCCATTTTGTTTTTTTACAAAAACTCACTGTAACTCTGGAAATAGATAAGATATCGACTTCAAATTTGGAATAAGCATTGTATATGTTACGATTAACAAGTGTACCAAACACAAAGCATTTATTTTTATTGTTTTCAAAATGGCGGCCGTTACAAATTTTTAACGTGGAATATCTTGAAAACCGTTAACTTTACAAAAAAATGTACAAGAAACAAAATATTTTTCTTTTTTAACGACAGACAAAATGCTTTTTTTGTAGTTTCAGTAGGTCACAGGATAACCGAGTTATCGACAAAAAACATAATTTCTTGGTAATTGTCTACAACAATTACCTTTTTGTCTTGTGTATTTATTTTTTTAGCAGGCTATCAGATTCTACATGCAAAAATAAGTCGAAAATGTAGTATAACACTTTTTCGATTTCGGCTTAGTTTAACCGTAATTCGCTTGTATATATTTAAATTAATAAAATTGAAGTGTCTGTCTGTGATTTTGGAATAAACACTTTTTTCTAAGCTCACATGGTTATTCCTAAAATGTATTTTTTATTTTTTGTCTGTCTGATTGTCTGGGCTAATCTTTGGAATGGGTAAATAAATTTTGACGAAACTTTCATTTGCATTTAGAGGACTTTCCAAAGATTAATCTAGGCTGATTTTTATCCCGGAAATATTTAGGGCACCTATTAAAAAAATTGAAAACATTTAAAAATGATGGACGAAATGAGGGGTTTTGCGAACGACGTGGCACGCGACCATTATAAATAAAACAACTGATTTGAATAAAAAACTTAACTTACTGTATACATTGATTTAACCGTTAAATGTATATAAAAACAATAAGAAATAATGTAAAATTTACTCATACATGTTAAGTACACGTCAAAACCTGATTTGTAATTTTTATGTTCGTTCGGGCTTACAAGTGACAAACTTTAGCCGATAGTACTTTTATTTATTTAATCACACCTGCTAGCGAAGCAGCAGGTATGAGCTAGTTCATCGAAATAAACTAATTTTAATTTGCTTGTTCGATCACATTTCATACAAACCTTCCAAAAGGTTCTGATTTCGTCATTCCAACTGGCAGAATTAAAGACAATAGGGTACAAACCTAAGATGCAGTTTGTTATAGCAGGATTGTGTTTTTTTTCCGGCTTACTGGGCCAAAAGATAAATTTCGTACCTTAGTTAGGTTTAATTGCAAAAAAAGTTTTATAGAATCACCTGTCCGTCTGTCTGCCACAGGTTTCACGGTAAAATTTAATTGTGTGATGTTGCCTTTGAGTAGGTAGCCATATTACTAATTCTTTTATTTAAAAAAAAATGAAAATAAAAAAACCTATTTTTTAAAGTCTTAAAATATTTGACCAATCTTTAATAAATGTTTAAATATAATAAACTGAAAACAAGTTCTCACTTTTAATTGTTTACAACTTAAACGCGTTTTAAACGGCAATGTCCTTATCTTCAGTTCACCATAACAACCAAATTATAACTGGTTTTATACATATTTTAAAATAATTTTTATTTAACATTTTTGACAAAATATGATTGTTAATTATAGAAAATGATTCCGTTATGCGCATCGACTTCTATAAGGTAATCAATTTACACGAATCAACGTTTAAGTTTCAGAATGTAGGTTAGCTTTGCTGGAGTAATAACGCAACACTAGAGATATAATTATATAAGCTTCATTTACTTCTTAGACATGACCCACTTACATTAGACGAGTACAGAGAAATTTAATTCCATGTTATGCGAGGGATAAATATATGAACTCGACACAAGTGTGATTCAACACTTGCGGCGCTTTTATGTAAACACCGAAAAGCATGAGATGTTGTAAGATATTGGTTTCGTGTTTGTAAATGACGACAAAACGTATTCTGAAAGTATTGCAAATTTTTTTTTCCTAATATTTTAACGATACGAGTTAACACAGTTTTTATACATTTTAAGCGAAATTATTTAACTAAGTTTCTATTTTATTGTTCGGATGAATTGGAAACAATTACATTGTAATTAACTTAATGTCAATATTAAGTAACAAGGTCTAAGTTTAACCTTAAATTAATTATGAAGATTTTTTTTAAAATTAATTTTTGTGCTTGACAATTAATTGAGAAGGAATTATTTACTGATACCGTCAAACACAAGCTATCACTAATATATTATAGCTAACCGATTTACAAGTTGTTAGTTGTCTCACTGAGGATGACGACTTTGTCTTTGAAACGCGTTTAGTTATTAAAAGTTTGTGTGCGAAAATATGTGAATTGTTTGTTGTTTAAAAAAAAATCTTTTATTTGTTGAAAATGGAAACAAATAATATTTATTTTCTGGTTGTTGTTCAAGATCTACAGTCATAAGTTAAATATATACTTTGCTTAGTTGTTGCTGTGGTAATAACAGTCAAAAGAATTTACACGTTTAGAACTTTATTTTTTTGTATTGTTTATTGAAAGACATAGTTTTGTAACATTACAAAATACAAATTGTACACAAATTATCATCTGTATTTTGCTGCAACTTCTATTTCTAGAGTTCTGCTAAAATTAAGAAATTTTAATAAACTGTGACGTTTTTCGAATAAACTAAATGTAATTGTCAAAGAACAGACTTTTAGAGAAGAAAAGCACGGTGGAACCTCTACTAAATAACTTAGTACTTCATAGATTATTTTATTGAGAATAAAATTAACTTTCAGAAACTATTTGGGTGTATACTGAAGAAGCGCTTTCCAGCAACACAAAAGTTATTATAATCAGCCTACAGAAATAAACATATAGGGATGAATATTGAACACTATTTTTCCCCTTTTACTTTTTTCTGGACATTAAAAGTAAATGTTACGACATATTTTTGTTATTAAGTTTAAAACTAGTACTTTAACAATATTTAAAAACGTTACCCAACTTATAGGTAGATTTGCCTCTTATAGGTGGATAATATTTTTTTTAACAGATAAATATGAACATGGAAGCTATAAAATTGTTGTCTGCAGTTCTAACAATGTAGGCTACTTATTCATCACATAAATTTGTTTAAACAAAAATAAAGGTATTATCAAAAACGCCTTACAAAAATTGTACTTATTTCTAAAACGTTCAATTTTGTTTGAATTTTAGATTTTAAAAATAAAAAATTGTGTATTTTGATTTAACTCAAGAGACCGTATATTTAAAGCACTCTTGGTGTTAAGATGGAGTTTTAAACTTTATTAGTGTCTAACTTTTAATGTTAAAAGTGATAAAACGATGACTTCTATGTACGCTGTGGTTCTAGTTCGGTTTTGTTTTAGAGGGAACTTCCGATCCGTATCTAATGCAATTGGCTCCGGACGATTGCATCAATTATCCGAAAGGCTTTTTTTCCAATTGATAGAAAGTTGTGTTTCTATACTTTCTCATATAATAAACGGTACCAGTATTTACATTAATATAAAACCCTATGTCCTAAATGAACTGTGCTACTTTGGTAAAATATATATGAAGTATTTTATTTTAATTCTCCTACGTTTAACAACAAATGTTCGTCCATAAATAATTATTTTTTATAAGTAAATAATGAGCTGGACTTGTGAGAACAATATAGATGAAATAAAACAATAACACACAATCTCACAACAAATACGTTTAATAAATCAAACGCGTTTCAACGACAAAGCCGCCATCCTCAGTGACAAAGCTTCAAAAGCCAAAGTACAACTCAAGCTCAAAGTGGGTTGTACTTTGGCTTTTGTAGCTTTGTCACTGAGG
>JAGFPH010000242.1:287675-299607 GCA_018207615.1 Philaenus spumarius | reverse complement strand
AGATTTCGTGACGTCACGTTTCACCTGGGGGGTAGTTTTCCGGGGGGTAGTATTCCGCATCCCCACCCAGGCAATAACTTAATATTTCAAGTTTGATCTTCTCCAGGATTCTATGGAATTTTATCGAACTTTCTTAGCAAAAGTTTTAAAAGTGTTTTTACTATCTGCAGATTTGGTAACACATTTCTTGGGAGTTTAAAATAAACAATAAAATTATATTAAAGTCCTTTGATTTTCTGTTGACTTTTGTCTTAAAGTTAAAAGAAGTATCAGCAACTATCAACAATCAAAGAATCTAGAGTTATAAATATTGTAATAGATTAGTTATAAAGCTAAGATTATTGTGTTGTATTCTTAAAAAGTTGTCATATTGCAAAACTTAAAACGCGATAAAGTATATGTTTTCCATGAACCCATTTGTGCAGGAGAACGAGTTAATAATGTGATATCCAAGTAAATGGGAAATGCAGGTTACATTTCTCTCGATTAATCCCTGTATACATTTTTCGCATTGATTAAATTACAGAAAATTGTGCAAATGTGTATTTACAATCATGCAGTGCGTTGTAATTAGTATGTATAATTGTTTATTACTTGTGTAAGTTTTTAGAAAATACCATGTAGTAAGTAAACATAATGTGAATGACAACTTAAGTACCTTTTAAAAACGTCAGTCTCTATTCCTGTTATTTGGATGACCGGTTTCGATTTAATTATTCAGATCATTTTCCGTTCAACCAACTACATGTTTTAAATGTGTTTGTGATGGGTTTTGTGTTCGTGTAAAGGTGTTGTGAATTTTGAAAAATCCATAAAATAAAAACTGGAATAGGAACTAACGTTTAGAAAAGGTACTTAACGTGAGTTGTCATCTATATATTCTATTAATGAAGGTAAACACTAAAACATTTATAAAAATAATGTATATTTTTTACAGGTAAACCGAGCGTTCATTTCACAAGAACACCGTCTTGATCATTCATACTGGTAATCCACAATAGTTATTCGTAGCTATAGATGTAATTCGAAAGAATAAACATAACTGTGTACAATAGTGCTAATCTACAATAGTAATATATATCCATAGATTTTATTCGTAAGAATAAACCTACCTTTTTAGAAAATTGCATTGCATATTTCTATTTGAAAATAAATATTTAATTGTTAAAATTCAGTGTTTTTACTTGTAATTTGAGAATTGAGTGGTAAAATAATTACATAAATCAAACTCAAATGTATACAGAGTTTTGCATGAAAATACATGCACAACTTTAGATGTAAAACAACTGTGTACAACTTGTTTAACTGTGATAAATGACAAGTGGTATGTACGCTCAACTCAATGTCAGTATTACACATAATATTGTATTAAGACTACATTAAACATGTTATTTGTGATCTGTAAAATTTTTGAACGACTTAATATAAAGTGTATAAATGTAAAAGTTTTGTTTTTCTTGTCACAAAGACTTAAATATAATTTAAAATTGAACAACTAAACTGATTTAAAAAAATACAATAAATGTACAAACGAATTGTTACTAAAATTAATAGATCTAGAACAATTATCTCTGAAGCAAACCTAAATAAAGCTTATATAAATCTCTGTAACGATAAAAATCAGCCTTTGTGTGGTAATATGTTTATATAAACCACAAAACCGCTTAAATTGAACTGTTAGTTTTGGACACAACGCGAAGGCTATTTCTCTATTGTCTCTTTGTGTCACAAATTGTCACTTTTTTGTTTTTTGCGCAACCTTGCATTCAAATCGGTTATGTAGTCATCGAGAACGATCACAAAAGTGTAATATTGTTTACTTGCTACAATAGAATTTATCATTTACACTTAAAAATAACTTAAACACCTTATCATAAAATGAGTTAACATATTGCAACAAACTGTTCTTTACATTACACAAAACCACTATCAGAACTATATATGCCATCTGCCACTATTGAAGTGCAGATGTTTTATTGTCGTGAAATTGAAAGTTTGTCCATTGGGTCGCGATGACGGTTTCTTTGCCTTGACGAGATATTAATAACCTCTTCCAAACGCTTTCTACTGCAACACTTTAAATATTCGTGCGTGAAATATGCGAAAATAGAACATAAAACCACTTTCCAGCCTCTGATTCTTTTGAAAATCTAATACATGCTGGTTTGGTTGATAGAAACAGTCGTCCTATCAACAATTTGTTTCTACGCGTTTGCAATGAAAAGATCTAACGAGTCCGCCAGAGGCCACAAGTTATTACGGTTTTAATGTGTGAAGCAATGTATTTTAAGTGATCTGGGCTGTTGGAGCAGATCTCAGAAATATTTCTATATTGAGATCACTACGAAATCTGTAAAAATTTAACCTAGAGATAAAATAAATAACTGCGGTACATACTAAAGAAGAAGGAACCTCCAACACAGGTTCACAGGTTCTTTATAACTGGTTAAGAAAAGTTGTTAAGAAATAAGAAAACGAAAAACAAAAGAAGTTTACGACTGAGCACAAAATATAGTGTTATTGATATTAGTCTACACCTCGACGTTAGATGAGTATTTATTTTTATTTTTAATGTCTGTAATTGCGATTCATTTTTAGAAATATTATGATTTCTATCATGGGTGCCCCCCCCCCCCCCGCGGCCCCCCCCCCCCCCCCCCCCAATGTAGATACCCCCTCCCCGTATAAACAATAAACCTTAACTTTAGTAGCTCTTGTGTTGTGACAATGAATGACCTGAACCTAGCGCACTATACTAATCTACAATACTAATCTAATCAGGAATCAGAGATTTTGTAGTGTTTAAATAAAAAATATAAAATGGTGTAAGAAATAGTTTATTGTAACAACGAATTAAACTACAGTACAGGGTGTTATTAACAATGAAAATGATAAAATATAACTGTATAAGTTAGCAAAGTTGAAGATCTTAGCGACAAAAATCAGTATTTTTGTTGATACATTGGCTATTTCTTAGAAATTTAAAAGTAAAACACGAAATTGTTTGTACAGTTTTCTATAAATTTAGCATTTACTTTTTCTAAGTTCTGTGATTCTTTAAATGATTTATACAATAAAGTAGTGCCGTATTCTTCTTGATAATGCTAATGCAAATTGGTTAATTATGATGTCATTTGGAATTTCTTTCAAATTTCTTTCAGAGGCTAGAATTAATAGACTAGAAAACCACTTGTCACTCATACTACTGCGAAGTCGATTTTTTTACAATTTTCAGTCTACTCATGGTTCTCTCGACAGAACAGCTAGTGGCTGCCAAAGAAAGAAGAATTCTGCACATTACAGTTAAATTTGGGAATGATGATATTGGACCATTGTAAGGCCGAATAAAACATTGTTTCATCCACTGGTCTGCCATCCTCTCATTTTTACGTTTCTTTTTGCTTGAAATTCTTTCATTTCGGACTGTCTCTTCTCCATGGCTTGATGACATCTCACCGTCTGATGAATTATCACTTTTATGAAGGATGTCTGAAATGTCTACTACTTTATGCTACTTTGTAAAGACTACTGAAAGTTTCCAATTCTTCTTTTAACTCGTTTTTAAACTTATAAGATCTTTCTTTTTACAATGCGCCAACCAATTGTCGTTGCGGTGCACTGTGTTACATAACACTTCTTAACATTTGTATTTGATCGCTCTTTTCAACGCTCGTGGCATTATTTAAGTCAAAGTAATCTTATCTACTGCACACTGCACTGAAGCTGAACTGACTGACAACAGGACAACTACTCTGTGATGGAAATGGAACAGCTGATCAGCAGGTGGGGTTGGAGGGAGGGAAGGAGCAGTGATGAGTCACACAACTGTGTTTATTTTGGAACCTATGGCCTTCACCGAAACAATCGGAATTTCTGAGTTTGCGCAGCGGCAGGAGACGGGAAGGGGGTTGGGCATGACCACACCAAGATTCTACCGAAACCGAGAGAATTATACCGACAACGAACAAAAAATATCTTAGTTATAAATAGGTAGATTATTTACTGTACAGTATACTAAAATAACATTACATTTGCCAATAATATTAATGTATTATTGTCATCCTACCGTACATACACGAAATTCCAATTGTGATTCACAAATTGTCTCATTTATTTATAGTTTCAAAAATCCCCCCCCCCCCCCAATAACAAATCCCCCAAAAATTTGTTTTGATGGCGGCACATATCACCCCCCTTCTGGGCACCCCTGATTTCTATTAATGCGTAGAAAAAGTACCTTATTTTTAACACAAGAGAAACCGTATATGACTGTTCATTTTAAATAACACTTATAAATGTGGGTGATTTGTTTTTTTAAATAATATTCCTTCATTTCTCAATTACAAAACGAATAAATAAAGAAATTTTAATACTGTACTTAATTTAAGAAAATGTTAACTAAAAAATGAAATATGCAATTCTTTATTACCATTCTGGGTTAAAATATGTCTTGGTAGAGTGTGTAAATAAAGCAGGCGATCAAAGTTTTAACACTCTCCGCAGCATCGGGGCGTTAAATACACAATTTTCACACTAGGCCGTCTTCTCCATCCTTCGATAGAAGGAGATAAACATTTTGATTAAAATACAAGTGACTTGCCTCGGTTTTTCAAAGTGCTGCAAAAATTTCGTAATTAACCCAACAAACGGTGAAGAAATATTCACAGTAGGTACTAGACGTAGACCTCTATCGAACCCATTAATTGTAGATAAGAGTAGAATTACCGTCCTAACCTACATCCAACAATCAAACCAATGAACTCTATCACCAGACCGCTTAGATTAAGAAGGCGTGCCACGCCCAAAGTTTCAAGGATTGTATTGACAACTGTTTCCGCTTACTTAGGCTGAGCACGCCCTACCTACTTCCGGGACTCATCCAGGACAAGGATTAATGTTGCGGGTGGCGTTACAATCGATATGTCACGGTCGCTTTGAATATTATCGATCTTTTATAAGGGCTTTGGACTGTGTTTCGCCATTAGGCTGACTTTTCGTAATCGTAATATTTTGAATCAGATTAGTCAATAAATTAGGTTTTTAGGGCAAATATAAGTTAAGTTGGATAACTGATGAAACGTTTATTGCAACTTATATAATCAAAGATTTACATTCGTGGGCGTTGCGTGAATAGCTATTTATTTAAAAAAATATATATATTTTACTCTGCCGAAGGAACATCGAAGACAATAATAACAAAAATCGAAAAATTTCTAAAACATCCTAAAACTCCAAACATTGTTGGGAAAGTCCACCTACCACACAAAAAAAGAACCACGAGCTATGTTAAAAGTTTTAAAATGGTGACTTCGATGTAAAATATTAATTGCATTCTCTGATCGTTAAGAGATTGTCGCAAAGAAGGAACTTTTGCAGATAAATTTAGGAGATATAACAAAAACAAAACAAAAAACACGAAACAAATTACCTCCAAAAATAACAAAATATAACATTGTTATCGAATGTAAACCATGCCTTTAGTTGTGAAAAGTTCAAATAGAGTAAAAAAACTAATGTGTATTCTACCATAACGTTGTGAAATCTGAACTACCTAACGTCTGGATTTTATTATATAGATTTCTTCTAAGAATTTCCTTCGTTGTATACATATAGTGCTTCATTTTACTTTCTCACTATACTATAGTATAGAGAAAGTATAGTGATCGCAAAAAAAATAGATGTTGAGATTTTTGTGGAAATATCCGTTTTGGGAACCCCTGAGTCCAAAAAAGTGGTTTTTACAAAATGTCTGTCTGTACGTATGTCTGTATGTTTTTTTTATTATTTTTTTATGGTAACGTGTTATCTCAATAATTAATTTTTCATCAAAATGAATGGTTCAAACATCATTTTAAAGCTTATGTTCCCTGCTATTGAAAAATAGATACATAGCTTAAAATCAACAAAATTGATTACAAAAAACTTTCATGTATATTATTTCTTTATTTTGTGCCAACACCATATCTCCCTTAATGCTTCATAAAAATTAATTTTGCAAACATCATTTTAAAAATTAATGCTGTTGACGAAAAATAGACAAACATCTTAAAACTAATGTTTTTGTTAAATAAATTGATTAAAGACTTTCATATGAAAGTTCATATATATATGATTGCTATTGAAAGGCGCTATCTATTAACAATCTGTTTAACTAACAGGACAGATGTTAGATTGTTTACATTCTATTTAATTTGCAATCTATCACGTAAATCAATCAAATTAAATCAATGTTAAGCGTTATAGATCTTTATAAACTGTTATTTTATAAACCAACATCAATAAATAAACGTAATTAACTGAATTAAATCAACGTATTAAATCATGGCTTTCTTGCGAAATATTCGCACAGGTCAGCTACTATTGTATAATTTATTGTTAATAGAGGTGTAGGACTTTAAACCTAACATAGGAAATAATACAATTTATCTAAATAAAGTTATTAATTTTACTATATAACTAGCTTGACGTACGTTTAATCCTAATCAAAAAGCTATGTAGACAAAGTATGAAATCTGCCCTTAAATGTCACTTGAGCTAGTTTGAAGGTGTAAAGGTGATAATTGAAAATCTTCATTGTGTTAAGTTATGTATTTTATATGGACGAATACAAATGTTTACTACTTTTTACTCCAATAACTTTCTATGAAATTATTTGCAACTTTAAGTATTGTTCTTTTTACTTGACGCCAAACCCTTGTCATTGATGTATAATCCATAGACTCTACATAGTAAGTGCACAGTATTATAATAATTTTACTTACCTGTTTCAATACAGTCATATGCATAACCTCAAAGCTAATTTCGTATAAAAGCTTAACTTGTATTTATTTTAAAGTTCAAAATATAAATAGCTGTGATTTAACAGTGGTACAACGATTACATCTCATAATTTGTTTTAACAAATAACTAGAGGAGACCACTGCGTGCTCCGCACGCCAACTCTGTTGGACCCTGCTATCACGTTTTCTTTACAATAAAGGTTAGGATTAATAATAATCTCAAAGTTAAGATGATAAATAATGTTAAATGTCCAAATGAAATTATTTCTTATATTTTATACCATCAGTTATAATAAAGGTTAAAAACCAGGAGGTATATACTTAAACAAAACTCAACCTAAAAGTTAGAAATAGAAATAATCGTTTCAAATTTTGAAATAAGCTGTTAATGAAAATATTTGAACAAACAGCTGATTGCTGTACCAACACTAAACATATTTAATAATTATGTATTATTGCGCACCCTTTTCTATACAATATTTAGTACAGTTTGTTTTGCTTTTACGTCCAACAGTTACAAAAAACAAACCTAAAAGTTAGAAATGTTAGCGGCGTAAATGTTTTAATTTTTAGCTCTATCGATTGAGCTATCAACCAACCTCGTAACTTTTTTATTTTTGAAAGTAAATAAAAAAACCGAAATAATTTCATAAAATTGGAATTTTTATGGTCCTGAATGTTCAAAAATAAATTTCAATGCTTGATGACATATCTAAAGGTAAAAAGAAACAAATTAGGAGAGGCTGGGCGATTGGAAATAGGTTTTCTACAAAAATCTTTTAATAATATAGATTTGAATTCCTAGTTCTGTAATACATAAAACAAAATTCCATCAAACTCATTATAGTCATTCTTGAGAAATACAAGTTGAGTTTAAGTCCCTGGACGGCTTAATATTTTTCAAACCATTACGTATGGAACTACAAAACTTGGCACATTATTACTGGGCTCCAAAAACTATTTCAACACATATTCAGTGGACGCTATCTCCCCTTGGGGTTGGCCCACAAGGAGTAAATCTTAAATGAGAACATAGGCTAAGTTGTACATCAAGGTAGTTATTAGTAGAACACAATGCCGAAATCCGACCTCAAAATGTTTACCCTAACTAAAATTTTGGCTGTCCAACATGTGTAAAAGAAACGCTGTTAGATATCCATAATGTTTATAGTGATTACGTAGAGACCTCTAATTTACGCTTTTCTTTTCTTTTATCAAAACGTTTAAAATGAGGTATTACTCGATGTGGTCAACATTTAAACATTTTGAGCTATCCCCAAAATCAAAAAGCACATATTTTAGCCGATTTGTTTTATCTAATGCTACCTACCAAAAGCAAGACCTCCAGAGGAGGTAACGATCCAGTTAATACCTGTTAAAATAGTTTTTAGTGCCAAGTAACAATATACCAAGTTTTGTAGCTCCACATGTAATGGTTTGAAAAGTATTAAATCGTCCCGGTTCTTTAAACTCGCCCTGTATATTTATTTGTCAAACATGTGACTAATGCGTCTTTTCTAATGATATTGAAATATTCTATAAAAATATGTAATTACTTTTGAAAATTAAAAAGATCAACGACTGTTATTTTAATTATTCTGTTCTCCATTTACATTTTTTAAGAATATCGTAAGGTTTCATAACAAATCTTAAACAGTAGAACACAATGGTCGTTTATTAAACAGAAAGATTTGACTGGGGACAATGTAAAGTTCAGTTTCGTTTTGCTAACTTTAAACGAGTTCAAAGTCGACCGCTGCAAGGTTTCCGATGCATATGTCCATTGTTGTTACGTGGAATCGCGAGTTGTTATCAATCGATCTTTAGCAGTATCGTATCGAGTTACAGCACAGTCGAGTCGCGGCAAGGCAGTCGACCTTGAAGGCTCGTATTGCACCAGGACTGTGTGACATCCTTTTATACGCTCTGAATACAATTAGCTTAGTGCCAGTTTTTTTGTCCGACTTGTCAAAGAAAGAGGAGAAAATAAGGTTTTTGTATAT
Organism: Philaenus spumarius; assembly: GCA_018207615.1. Classification (NCBI taxonomy): domain Eukaryota; kingdom Metazoa; phylum Arthropoda; class Insecta; order Hemiptera; family Aphrophoridae; genus Philaenus; species Philaenus spumarius. The sequence continues at coordinate 290,825 of JAGFPH010000242.1, read as the reverse complement.
ATGTAAGGTGGTTATGTCAATATCGTCCAAGTCATTGTGGATGGAAGCAAATTATTTACAATGATTAATAAAATAATCTGTGAGTGCAGATTATTGTCGGTCTATAACTCATTATAACTTTAAAATGCCTCATAGAAACTCAAAAAACCATAGATTTTTAAAATAAATTTTGAATATTGGTCGCCATAGCGGAAGAAATTGCTTCAAATTTTAATAATAATATATCTAAAAATAACTACAACGTACAAAATCTATTTAAAAAATTATTTTTTTAGCTTTAATCAGTAATAATGCATTATTATTATTTGAATTGTGGTGGATGTCAATCGGAATTACACCACATACTATTCGTAAAGAGTAATAATATCAATTTTTAGTTTTCACAATATGACACTGGCAATTCCTCTTTAATTTAAAATAGTAGTTCAAATTGACTTTATTTACAAATTGTCGCTGTTTTAAACAGTTTTAATTTCTTACTATACTATAGTATAAAGAAAGTATAGTGATCGCAAAAAAAAACGATGTCCAAAAAAGTGGTTTTTACAAAATGTCTGTCTGTATGTATGTCTGTATGTATACAAAGCTAGAGCAAAAACTATTCAATCGATTTCAAATAAAATTTGCACCAGATATGTCAAGTAGGCCTGTATACAAGCACGAAAACGGGTTTGAAAAATTTTGAAAAAAAATCCCCATTTTGGCAAGAATCACCCAAAAAATCAGTTATAAGTTTTTTATAGGCCTAAAAAAACGGCTCTAACGATTTTGATAAAATTTGGCTTATTTGTAGTCTTTAATGTATAATAATAATAATATTTATTAGTTAATGACCTAGTTTAAAATCACCTCTCCTACCCCACCTACAATTATAAAGTCACAGTGAATCTGTTTAATAATTTAAATATGTTTGTGAGAAAGTATGTGCCAGTTTCTGGTACCGTTTATTTCCATTAATTTAGTTACTTCGATTAGTCACGTTTATATAATTCTGATATGTAGTGCGTAAGTGGACGACCTGTTTTACTTTCTCACTATACTAGTATAGAGAAAGTATAATGACCGCAAAAAATCGATGTTGAGATTTTTGTGGAAATATCCGTTTTGGGACCCCTGAGCCCAAAAAAAGTGGTTTTTACAAAATGATTGTCTGTATGTATACAAGGCTTGAGAGAAAACTGTTTGATCCATTTCGAACAAATTTGCACCAAACATTTCAGTAGATGCAAGAAAAAAGGTTTGAAATTTGTTTGAAAAACAATCCCCTTTTTGACCAAAAACCCCCAAAAAATCAGTTGTTATTTCTTTATAAAAAATGGCTCTAACGATTTCGATAAAATGTGTCTTATTTGTAGCCCTTAATGTACCCTACAATATGCAAAAAAAAACAGCATCTTTCTAAAAATTCTCGTTTAGCTAATAATAATAATAACTGATTGTTGGAGATTTTTTGGAAAAAAGCGGGTTGTTCTTCAAAATTTTCAAAACCTTTATTCGTGCATCTATACAGTCCTAATTGACATGTTTGGTGCACATTTGTTCGAAATCGACCGAATAGTTTTCTCTCTAGCTAATAATAATAATAATAATAATATTTATTAGTTATTCTCCTACTTTAATGTATCCCCTCTCCTACTTTAATACAATTATGAAGTCACAATGAATCTGTTTGATAATTTAAATATGTTTATGGAAAGTATATGCCAGTTACTGGTACCGTTTATTATTAGCGAATTTCCATTGGAAAAATGAGCTATTGCAGTGGCCCTTATGGTGAGACCCAAGGTCGGGAGTAGCAAATGAGCACCGATCATGGTCCCCAGAACACGTTTTGGGGTGTCATTAAAATTCATATATACAGGGTGTATCAGGAAGAAACAGAAATAATTGCAGAACGTGTTCTACTGGTGACAATAATGAAAAAAGTTCCTATAAACATAGGTCCGAAAACGCTTCGTTTTCAAGATATCCGCCATTTTGTTTTTTGTACAAAATAATTCATATCTAGAGAACGGTTTTACTGATTGAGTTCAAACTTGGCATGAAGTTTAACCTGACAATGATATACCTCAAGAAAAATAAACGATTAAATCCAATCATGCGTTTTAAAATGGCGGCTGTTTGAAAATTACAAACCTAAATTACTCTAAAACCGTACATTTTAACGAAAAATGTCAAGACACCTGTTTTGTAGCCCTTTTGATTCCCTATCGGATGGTGTAACTGTCAAAACAATCGGATGAAGGATAATAGCTAAGTTAAAAGGTAATGACAACAAATGTCCATACAATATTGTAGTATTTACTGTGTTTGTATAGGATGCCGAGTTGAACAAACCAATTAGTACACATAACTTAACTGTTATCCTTCATCTGATTGTTTTGACAGTTACACCATCCGATAGGGAATCAAAACGGCTTCAAAAAAGGTGTCTTGACATTTTTCGTTAAAATGTACGGTTTTAGAGTAATTTAGGTTTGTAATTTTCAAATAGCCGCCATTTTGAAACGCATGATTGGATTTAATTGTTTATTTTTCTTGAGGTATATCATTGTCAGGTTAAACTTCATACCAAGTTTGAACTCAATCAGTCAAACCGTTCTCTAGATATGAATTATTTTGTACAAAAAACAAAATGGCGGATATCTGGAAAACGAAGCGTTTTCGGACCTATGTTTATAGGAACTTTTTTCATTATTTTCACCAGTAGAACACGTCCTGCAATTCTTTTCGTTTCTTCCTGATACACCCTGTATACAGGGTGTCCAAAAAAAACTTTTACAGACTTTGGAATGTGATTCCTGATACAAAAGTAAAGAAAAAAGTTCCTATGAAGGTATGTCCGAAAATGCATATTTGCCCAGATATCCGCCATTTTGTATTTTTCATAAAATATTTTTTTCTCTGAGGTTTTTCAACCGATCCTTTTGAAATTCGGTATGTGTGTAAAACTAGTCCAAAACTACCAAACTTAAAAAAATCAACTTGATCAAATGGTAAATTTCAAAATGGCGGCCGTTTAAATATTTAAAATTTTAATAATGGAAAAACGATAATCCGTACGAAAAATTGACAAGAATAACTTTTTTTGCAAAATTTAATTACCAATCAAACGACACCAAAATAATGAGAATCGGTTCATTAATAACT
>JAGFPH010000242.1:265905-282675 GCA_018207615.1 Philaenus spumarius | reverse complement strand
ATTGAAAAGTATGTTGTAACCCTTAAAGCCGTAAAATATAGTACTGCAAAATTAAGTAATATCTACGTCAATTGTTGCCAAGGAGGTAAAAATAAATAATGATAGTGTGTGATACATGGTGTAATAATACAAAAAAACTGTGAAATAACTTTCCACATTGAAAATAGAAAACATTATTCAAAGAAAAAGAACTATTTTGGGCGGATAATTTAATCTAAATCTATAGAACTTTTAGAAATCATGCAAACACATTATTTCTGAATGTTTTTTTCATATGAAACATTCAATCTATCTATATAAAAGCGAAATGGCACTGATTCATTCATCAGCAGAACTAAAAATCTACTGAACCAAATGAGTTCAAATTTGGCATGCATGTTCAGTTGGACCTTTAGACGCGCACTAAGAACGGATTTTGAAAACATCCCAAAGATACGCCCAATATTCGCGTTTTTCTAGCGATTTTTTGCGTTTTCTCAGCTTTTTCGAGAACTAATTGGCAGAAAATGTTGAAATTTGGTACTTAGGTTCGTTTAAGGCCTAAAAGTAGTCTGTTAAAAAATGTTTGAGATTATCCCAAATTTACGCCAGAAATAGGCGTTTTTGCATTTTTCCTTGCGTTTTCAATGCGTTTTTGATCATCCTCAAATTACGCCCGAACGGATTGGAATGAAATTTGGTATGTAGCTTCCTCTAGGGCCTTAGGCGCTCTCTAAGAAAGGGTATGAAAAATTTCGAAATTTTAGGAGGGGTTTGGGGGGATCAAAGTTACTAAAATCATAATTTCAGATCTTTTATTATTATGACAATAGTACTTTTATTATTTAAGATCTATATATATAAAAGCCAAATACCACTCACTAACTGAACACTTCAAAAGATTACAATTACGTTAAAAAGACTGAAAATACTAACCACCACGGGCAACGCCCTACGTGTCAGCTAGTAATAGATAAAATGTATTCTACACAATTTTCCAACTGGTCTGAGAAGTGTTGCAGGTTTGAGCCAAACTTAATAATCAAGCATTTAAGAGTTAAACGGTTTCTACACAGTCTTTACCGTTTTTAACTTGACAACACTTCTCAGTTGTAGTAAACGATCACGCTTCATTAGTGTTGACTGTTAGTTTATAGATTTTGGCGTTAATAGTTCAAGAGCATTGTAGTTAGTTGATTTAAGTATATTATATGGTAAAATACAAGTTTTTTTAATTACATCTAGAGTTAAAAGCTTCTATGGCATTTAATTTATTAAACTATTTGAATAACTTGAAATTATTTGCTTAGTAAAACAACCACATCTCCATTGTAAAGATTTCTCCGTCAAACCACTAATATCTGTAAAAATGGAGTGCTTTTTATCTGCTGATATTTAATCTCGAAGCGATAGAAAGTCAAGCATTGGAAAATTTATAAATTGGTTATAAATTACGTATTTTCTTACTGAAAATAGTTAAATAAGAGGTTTTTTAACTAAAAATTAGAGACGAGCTTGCCGTGGAAGTACCATTTAATAACAATTTAAACATTTAGTTTATGTTAAACACTAATCGAAGCACTGTCAATAAGTTAGAATTTGAATTTATTACTTTTTTAATTCCAAGCGTTTAGATTTCATTTAGTTTAAAAAAATGTAGGCCTATATTTTACTTAGTAATGCGGTACGCGACGGACAATGTACAGGACTAAAGGGTTCCTTGCTACAGACTCTAGACAATAGCAATGTTCTCCGAGTACAGACGAGCCATAAAGAATACATTTTATAGCATCTTGCGTCTGCATCCGCCTGCATGCGGTTAAATTGAAGGTGGTGCAAATGTAATAGTGACTTGAACGGGTGGTTCGCCAGACTGCTAAAGTAAGCTTCAATTTGACTGTGATTTAATATTGTTTTAATTCTGTTTGCAAACTTCGTTAATGCAACAAATAGTAATTAGTTGTAGTACTACTATTTTTTAATATTTTGACGTGAAGTGAATTTAAACTTGTGGTTTTATATAAAAAAAAACCCTTACAGAGGTACTTTTTGATTCCTACTTGTTTTTATTAAATCAGCACAGTATAACTTCCACCAACAAAGTAAAACCCAACATGACTGAACTTAGTCTGAGTGCATGTTCACTATCCTAGCGAGAATTCAGATCTTGAACTTTATATTTATTTACTTAAAAGTTCAATTTTATCTCTGTATAAAATAGCAAAATATATACTAAAGAAATGTTTTCATATATGTTCGTAAAACAATATCTGCATATAAAATATAAACATTTCAACTATTTCTTTTGCAAATATTAGGTTTTTAGGTTGTTCTGCACTTTACCATATTTGATATAATTCCTAATAATAAAGAAAAACATGTTTTCTGTTGAAATCGTACCTTTAATGAATTACGTGCATCAACGATTAAGGACATTCTATTCAGGTCTCAGAGGTCGAACTGCAATAACAAAAGTGTAAAGCGTTTTAGTCTAACCTAACCGTCCTGTATCATCAAATTGAGCATAATATTAGTAGTAAACCATTTCCATCCCTCCTTGTCCTTACCGTTTGACTTGGCAACACTTACTTCTAGCAAACTTTCGAACTACCTATGTTGTTGTATGTTATTTCAAAATGTTACTCATTATTGCATTCTCACCTCGTTGCTTGGAATTAGGCTCTCTGGGTAAGCGATCTGTAATTACAGTGTTCAGATATAATAAAACCTGAACACAAAATCCCACAACAAATACGTTTACTAACTTCAAACGCGTTTCAACGACAATGTCGCTATCCTCAGTGAAGTTATAGTTTAAACAAACTCAAGTTGTAGTTTAATTACTGTAGCCCGTGCATCACTGAGGATGGCGACATTGTCGTTGAAACGCGTTTGAAGTTAGTAAACGTATCTGTTGTGAGATTTTGTGTTCATGTTTTATTTTATCTAGTTACTTTCTCACAAGTCAAGCTCAATAGTTATATATTACGGTGTTCATTGAAATTTCTATTTTATGAACAATAAGACAGACAAGTGCACGTTATTTGACGCATGCCAAGCATCCGTTTTCCCGCCAACTGCCCTGAAACAACCATCCAACCAAATACAATCACCATGGCAAGTATAGTTAACAATCACCGTATTATAATTTAGCTCTAGAAAATAAAAATATTTTTTCATTTTTTGTACACAAAAGTTTGGCTCTACTTTAGTTTTTCTGTAAATAAATCACTTTAGACTCGTACAGTTTTAAAGAATTTGTTAATCAGGTAAAGTCCTTGTAAATATAGACCACGTTTGTTTTGTGGGTTTAATGTTAGGATTTTATTTCGTAATTTTATATATTTAAAAAAAATACTGTTTTTCTTGTCTTTTAACATTAATTTTTGTTTATTATAATTTGAATTATTTATTTTGTTCAAGTGAATATTATTATTAAACATGTATTTGTGTATATTGCAGTTGTGGTCTAAACTCTGTCCTGCTAGTCTTTAAAATAAATTAAAGTATGTATGCAATTTTCTGAAAATGAGTAACTTGTTTATTTATAATTAGAGCTGCAGTACTTTTGGAAATATAAGTGGGAGTTTCGAGTTTATTTATAGAACCATTTATAAAATATTCTACAAAAAGTTTTGATATCATTAACTAAAGCGCTTTTAAACGATACTTCATTAGAAATCAGTAAAATGTGAATTTTTGGAAAATAAAACATCGACCAATAAAATTTTTTTGCTTCTGATTATACTTTCTCACTATACTATAGTATAGAGAAAGTATAGTGATCGCAAAAAAAATCGATGTTGAGATTTTTGTGGAAATATCCGTTTTGGGACCCCCTTAGTCCAAAAAAGTGGTTTTTACAAAATGTCTGTCTGTATGTCTGTATGTATGTATGTCTGTATGTATACAAAGCTAGAGAGAAAACTATTCGATCGATTTCAAAAAAATTTGCACCAGACATGTCCAATACGCCTGTATAGATGCACGAAAAAGGGTTTTGAACAATTTTGAAAAACAACCCCCTTTTTGGCCAAAAAACCCCCAAAAAATCAGGTATTATTTTTTTATAAAAAAACGGTTCTAACGATTTTGATAAAATTTGGCTTATTTGTAGCCTTTAATTTGCCCTACCATATACAAAAACCCGCATCTTTCTAAAAATTCTCGTTTAGCTAATAATAGAGGAAAGTGCCCAAAACCGGACCCCTCCCCCTAAAGTGGACCCCTGGCTTTTTTGCTCTGTACGATGCTGAACTCTATCGAAACTAAGCGTAACTAGTAGTTTAGACTTATACCACTACAAGGTGGAGCACTCACGTCACCTGCTTCACCCGCCGGCTGTCAGTCCGCCATTACGTGATTTGTTGACAGATAAACTTTTTACAGTGTCATACGTTATTGGACATTTCTCCTACATTTTTGTAAGTAAGGCTTTTAACATATATATATTCTTAAACAGTAAGGCATAAAGATAATATTTATCATCAAACCATCTTATTTCAACGTTCCGTTAAATATTTATTACGTAAAAAATAATTTGGTTGTAGTCGCGTAAAGTGGACCCCCATAAGTTTCCTAAAGTGGACCCCTTATTTTTCATGTTTAAAAACCTGCTGTATGTGTCTTTACACACTATTATTCTCTTGGAATTCTGTTTCAGATTTCAAGAGGATAATGGGGAAGGTTGAACATAGAAAGTGGAGTCCGTCTAAAATGGCTAAAGCTATTGACGCAGTTAGAAAAAATAAAATGGGTTGGAAGAAGGCTTCTAAGCAATTTAATGTACCAAAAACAACTCTTATGAGGTTGTCAAAAATGAAATATGGTACTCCTGATGAGGCTGCTAAAACAAAAAGAGGCAGAGCTACAGTTCTGGGGAAAGATCTTGAAAAAGAATTAGTTCAATACTGCCTTGCTATGGAGGCCTCTTTTTTTGGCCTTACTCGTAACGACTTGAGAAGGATGGCCGTACAAGTGGCAGAAAAGAATAACTTAGACCATCCTTTCAAAGACGACATTGCCGGTAAAAAGTGGGTAAGCCTTTTTCTTAAACGCCACAAGTCAACGTTGTCAGAAAGGAAACCTACTGGAACGTCCTACAGCAGGGCCCTTGGGTTCAGCAAAGAGAACACAGAGAAATTTTATAACCTTCTGGAAAAAGTCTATGAAAAAGAAAAATTTACACCAGACCGAATCTACAACGTCGATGAGAGTGGCATTACTGTGGTACAATCTAAAGTACCAAAAGTAATTGGACTTAAAGGCAAAAAGCAGGTAGCTGCCCTGACATCAGCTGAACGTGGTGCCCTTATAACTGTTGTTGCTTGTATGAGTGCTAGTGGCTCATTTGTTCCCCCATTAGTAATTTTTCCAAGGAAAAACATGAGTGAGCAGTTAAAAAAGGGGGCTCCTCCTGGAACACAATTTGCAGTTCACCCATCGGGATGGATCCAAATAAACTCCTTCACTCAGTGGTTTAGACACTTCATCGAGTTTACTAAACCCACAGAGGAAAAACCAGTGTTGTTGCTATTGGATGGCCACTTTAGCCACACACAGAACATTGACGTTATTGATTTGGCAAGAGCCAATTTCGTTACCATTTTGTCCCTGCCTCCTCATTGCTCCCATAAATTGCAGCCTTTGGACAAAACCTTCATGGGTCCTCTTAAAGTGTACTACAGTGAAGAAATCCGGCAATGGTTGCGGCTCAATGAACGTGCTCTCAGTGCTTTTGACGTAATGGACCTGTTTGGCAAAGCATACATTAAATGCCAGACAGCTGAAATAGCCATAAATGGATTCAAAGTGACTGGAATATATCCTCTAAATAAGAAGTTGTTCTCAGATGCTGAATTCATTGAAGAGGCAACCAAGAAACGAGATTCAGCTTTTTATGAATCGGTGCTAAAGAGAAAAACTGCAGAAAATCAGATATTTTATGACGTAGAAGAACCACAAGTAATTCCACAGTTTGACACAAATCAACCATCAACATCTTCGGCAGGGCAGTGTATTACTTTGTCACCAGTTACGCTAGATGATTCTCAGGGTTCTTCGTCTTTAACGACAAGTCCATTTGACATTGCGCCCATCCCAACAATTAAAAAGAGGAACTCAACTAGAGGGCGAAAAGCCTGCAGTTCCACGATAATTACATCTACGCCTTATAAAACCCAGTTAATGGAAGCAAAAAAAGCTAAAGAGGCCAAGGAAGCTGAACAGCAAGCACGAAGTAATGCTCGGGGATGCAAAACCAACCGTGCTCGTGGGGGTAGATCAACAGGACCTTCAAGAAAAGGAAAAGAGCTTGTGAAAAAACGTCTTAAGTTTGAGAAAAACGCCGAGAAAGAAACAAGCAGTGAAGAAGACAGCATCTCGACTGGGTCGTCTGTAGTGGAGCCTTTACCAGGAGTAACGCCATCAAAAAAATGATGATGCTTTGTGTATGTTCTGTGATAGAAGATTTTCTGAGGACTCTAAAGGTGAACTTTGGGTGATGTGCGTTATGTGCTCGCAGTGGGCCCATGTGGACTGTGCTGGGGCAGAAAACGACATTTATGTCTGTGATTTTTGCCGATAAAAAATGTCATTTCTTTATATTTTCTGTAACGTTTTTTAAATTGACTTACAATTTTGTTTGTAATAGGCCGGAAATTGATATGTAACTAACCATTAATAAATATTTTACTGTTATTGTACACTTACTTTTAACTTAACAATGTTTTCTGTGATTTAATCCCATTTCTCAATTTTTTTAAGTGTTATTTCCATAATTTTTACAAGGGGTCCACTTTAAGCAACTTTTTTTTAAATTGCCAAAATGCAAGGTTTTGGTAAAAAAAAATTATCTTACTAATTGTTAGTGATACTATATAAAAGTTAAATTTAAGGGATGCAAAACATATCAAGTAATCATTATACGCTTTTAAAACATTGTATTTCGCTGTTTTTAATTTTTAATTAATCAAAAACAAAATGGGGGTCCACTTTTGGGCACTTTCCTCTAATAATAACTGATTTTTGGAAGGTTTTTGGCCATAAAGAGGGTTGTTTTTCAAAATTTTTCAAAACATTTTTACGTGCATCTATAAAGACCTAATTGACGTGTTTGGTGCAAATTTGTTCGAAATCGATGGAATAGTTTTCTCTCTAGCTAATAATAATAATATTTATTAGTCAATCGCCTACTTTAATAAAAGTATACAAAGCTAGAGAGAAAACTATTCGATCGATTTCAACCAAATTTGCACCAGACATGTCCAGTAGGCCTGTATAGATGCACGAAAAAAGGATTTGAAATTTTTTGAAAAACAACCCCCATCTTGGCCAAAAACCCCACAAAAAATCAGTTATTATTTTTTTATAAAAAAACGGCTCTAACGATTTTGATAAAATTTGGCTTATTTGTAGCCTTTAATGTGCCCTACCATATACTAAAACCAGCATCTTTCTAAAAATTCTCGTTTAGCTAATAATAATAATAATAATAACTGATTTTTGGGGTTTTTTTGGCCATAAAGCGGGTTGTGTTAAAACAAAATTCAAAACCTTTTTACGTGCATCTACAAAGACCTAATTGACGTGTTTGGTGCAAATTTTTTCGAAATCGATCGAATAGTTTTCTCTCTAGATAATAATAATAATATTTATTAGTTAATCTCCAACTTTAATAAAAAAAACTCTCCTACCCCACCCTACAAGTCACAGTGAATCTGTTGAGTAATTTAAAATATGTTTGTGAGAAAGTATGTGCCAGTTCCTGGTACCGTTTGTTTAAAATATAATGCGAGTGATATGCTTTTATAATAATTTGACGTTTGATTCGTGATTCTATAAGAATTTAGGATATAAAAATTTATTCAATTTGTAAATTAATGTTAAAGAGATTACAATTTTTTTCTTAATTAAAAAAAAAGAAAAAACCCTTTTGGATGCGCGTGTTATTTAAAATAGAAACATAAAGTAACCACTTTCAGACGAAGAACGACAGTGCTAAATGTATTTAAATTAGTCATGGCAGCGCGTTAGGCTTATGGGCGTCACGTATTTTCTTTCCGTGCTACAAAACGTTAAAACATACTACTTTCTTTCACTGTACTAAATACATTCACAAGAACTGATACTAATCCCCGTCATAAAACATAGTAAAATGTTTACAAAGTATCAGCACGGTACGATAGAGATTGTACTTCGAGGAATTAATGGAAAAAAAATCTGGATCGATTGTCGAACGTGCATGGAAATCGAATACATACTAAGCCGGCAAAAGCGAGTTGTTTTTAGTTAATATCTATTGTTAAGAGAAGTCCTGTTTTTGGCAGCCGTGTATCGAGAGTGTTTCTAATCGATATTGCCGGTCACGGTGTGATGGTGTAGACATCTGTCATTTGATACTGAAGGCACAGGGTGTGTAAAAACGTACGTATTGCTTTCTTTACATGCAGATTTAGTAGCATTTCTCAAGATCGAAGTACAGTATCAGTAGCAAAGAATTCAAAATTACCTTATTTATTTATATCTGATATCCATGAGATAAATAAAAAGGCTATATAATTTTCAGTTACACGATAAACTGAGTAAATATTAAGACAAAAGGAACCCTGAAGCATGAAATTTCTTCAGCTCTAGCTCACCCAGAATATAATTTGAGGGATAATTTCAGGTTTTAAGGTTTTGAGTGGAATTTAGCGATTAGCATCTGTCGTGCTATGCAATTTTACTTCGGATAATTTGATCTTCTAAAGAGTAGGACTTTTTTTGTCTAGATTGTATATTAGTTCTAATTTTATTCAAACATTTTAATTTAAACGTTTTCTGAAAGTCAATTTGGTTCCCGATAGCCTTTTTAAATTGCCCCCGTTAGTGGTAAAGCATGGTTTTGTGTCGTTTCTTCAATATAAACGAATGTTTTTTATAGATTTTGTTCTTAAACATGGACGTTTTGTCTTTGCCTAAAAGATTGCAACTATGTTTTAACTACAATAGTTGTATTGCATTCTGAAATGTTAATAGTATCATGTTTTATTGAGGCTTAAATCAGAATCCGTATCACTTTGGTATACAAAGGTGACAGGGTTCGTATTTTGCGTATAAAGAGTTTCAACCAAACAAAATGTATAGGACTGAAGTGTGATTTTTCTAGAAGTATAAAATTGTTATAAAACAGATCATTTTTGATTGGAGCGAGTGAAGCTCTTATACTACACTCTGGCTTTTTATTTCCACATACTCCTCCTGAACGGCCGAAGTGATCCGCACGAAATTTGGTACGGTCATAGTAACCAACTATGGGAAGGTATAAATCTGAAATGGCCCTAATCGGACGTCAGGGTTTTGCCCTAAGGCCCTTTAAAGTTACAATGTTATTTTAATAGAAGAAATATTTTATTTGGTTTATTTACTGTGTGTTATTATACAGCTGTTAAAAGGATCATATCTAAATTCAGACTGTTGCTATCAGCTGTTTGTAAATACAACAGTTTTATGTGCAATTGTTGTTTTGCAGCTGTTTGTAAATTCAGTAGTTTTCTGTGCAATTGTTATTTTATTTAAGTCAGGTGCTCCAAAGTATCTATATATTAAAAGAATTTATGAAAACTTGTGGCAGTCAGTACGGCCATTCTATCCGGCCGATTTCCTTATTTTTTTAAAAATTGCAGGTAATCATTCACAGATATGTCATCAAGCATTACAAATCATGTATCTTTCGCCTTACAAACGTTATAATCAAATGCAAATTTCTGCTGTGTATTCCTTATGGGGGTTTTTTTTTGGTTCTTTGTCCACTTTGCGTTCGTATACCATTCATCCGATTGCTTTTAAATTTTGCATAGTAACACATGTTAACCCTGGGAAGGTTTTAGGCCATTTACCAAAGTCCTAGGACATTAGGGCTACGCCCCAGTGGCCCTCAAAGTTTCAATGTTAATCTTATGGAAGAAAGATTTCTATTGATTTTATCAGGGGCACAAAAACAGCTGTTCGTATAAAAAACTTAGCAACACATCATGTTTGTTTACTTTCATTACCATAGCAACATTACTTAGAAAATTTGAAGAGTATTACCTTTTTGAGGTTACATTGGCAAACTAAAAACAAACACAAACAAAAATCAACGAAAAATGCTAACTATATTTTAATTCAATTCAAACATTGGTTGTTACAAACCTATTATATATAAAACAGCTAATTTGGATCAAAAACTGAACATAATTTTAGGGTGGGCCTACAATAAACCAAAACACCAATTGGGCTACTTATTAGAATCAGGTTTTATTATAATTCTTCACAACTACCAGTTTGTTTTAGATTAGGTAACATTTTCCAACTGCGAGCGAAACGAAGCAGCCATTTGAGGCCGAAGGCCGAGGCGGGGTTGGGACGCGGAGCGTCCAGGGGCAGAGCCCCTAGTTGATTAAGAAAATACTTGCTCCGCTCAATATTGCAAGCAGACAACTGCATTGCATACCTAGTAAATTTTAATCGACGATGTATGTAAAACAAACCTACTGTGCTTCAAACTACCGATGAAGATGAAAGTCGTATTCTGAAAATACGTTCACAAAGCGCGTGTTGTATGTCCTCTACTCATCCAACTGACCTCCAACTATAACAATAATTGACAGACAAAAAAAAAACTTTGACCTAGAGGTTAAACTACATAGTCTATTGTCGCTGTGGCGTGGTTCAGATCATTGGCTCGATTGTTAAAAACTGTTTTACGAAAGTATCGCTTCAAATAATGTAATTTAGAGTAGGCTAGCGGTGGAGTGGGCAAATACTAAAACGGTCGGAAAAGGTTATTACTTTACGAGACGCACTATAAACAATGTAAAAATAACTCTCATATATAAAATACATATGAAGGTTATTGCACATAAAGTTGTATTTATGGTAATCCAATGCAATCTCAATTTCTTTGTGGAATTTTCAAAGGAGCCGTCTAAAACTGAACTGAATATAAGTTGTATTATGTTTATGTGATTTAAGACCGCAATGTGGGATAAAATAAAACGCTTTCGAAATGTATCGAGGTAACAATGGTGGTAAACTCATCAACTCAATACACTCTTCAAGGTAAAAGCGTAACTCAAACATTATTAATTTATTTTTGCAATTTTACGACGCAACATGAATTACGAGGATCCGTAAAAATTATTTCAATTCGCCTGTAGTTGCAGTAACGTCTGAAAATTTACGATGTACAGTGTCTTAATAAGCTTTTCACGATAAATTTAAACACGGGCTACTCCGAAGATAATGCAATTTCACGTACCGCAGAGACTTTAAGGGTGTGATGGAAAAGAACGCGCCTAAAAACTAATAATATTTGAGAGTTTATGATACAAGAATAATTCAAACGTGCAGTTATCTCAGATTTCAACGCCGAGGCAGAATAGAACGCTTTGGAATGGAATTAGTGGTCGTTGCGTGTGCATAGAGTGATAAATAAATATTCTGAGCTAAACATAATATGTCTGGAATTTCGCAAGGCTTTGACGAACGTGAACTAGATTGCTGAGTTGTGTGAGTGTGTGTTGCTATATTTAAAGTTCATTGCCGTTTCTTGAAGTAATTATTTGTTTAAGTGCATATTAAAACTCATAAAATATAAAATAAAATACTCGATGGTAATGGCATATCAGTTATTTTATAGTCTCTGTTAATACAGGAACAAGAATTTAACGTTTCTTGCGAGGTACAAGTGATCTCTTTACAGTTACCATAAATGTAATGTGCATGACAGAAGGTTTTTTAACAGAGACTCACGAATTTGCCAGAACTATTTTCAAATATAAATTGCAATATACTTTAGTACCTGTGCATAAAAAAATAAATAAGCAACAGTTAATAATAATAAATGTAAACAACAATGGTTTTAAAAAAACACACAAGATAAGTACACATCAATTAAATAATTAAAACATTAAAAAAATTATGTTATTCCATTGTTTTACAAACAAAAGACTTGTTAAAATAAAAACATCTAATTTAAGGGCCCAAGGAACTTGTATCAAACAAAGGATCATCTCGTACTAATCCGAATGGATCATGATCGAGTTATGGCTGAACGAATCTCTCTTCGGGATTATGAAATCATCAATTAAACCAGAAATTGACGTTGAAGTGTGTTTTCTTTGTCCGTTGGATCGCCCGAAGCGGGTGGGTGCGCGCGCGGGGGGGGGACACTCCTACATGGCAAATCAATAAAATTGCTCCGTTTGTGCAATCAAATACTATTCATGACCCCGATACAATGAACTACGATAAGAGAGACATTGTCTGTGAAGAAATTGCAACATCGGCGCAGCTGGCTACGGCTACACCAGCTAGGCGCTGTCTTAATAGCTCTGCTATAATCTAATCATGAAATATAATGCTTGTTACAATACTTGCTCCGTACCGGAGAGCGTTCTGTTCTACCCGACCGTTCAAGTCTCCACTTGTGGAATTGCTTTGGAATACCATTTGTGTTTGTATTTACCACGGAAATGTAATGTTTATAAATTGCGAAATATTGATCGTATCTTATAATATCTAATTATCTTAATCAGACAAACATGTCATCTACTTATATAAAGCTAGACGGTAACACAGATTCATTGACATTAATTATTAGGCACTTATCGTAATCGGACCCCCCTCAACCTTATACTTGAATTAAAGCTCTCGACGAGAAACTTTTGGGAAAATTGCCAGAAGTTAACATTTTTTAAGTTTGCAAGCACCCTTTGGGTGGTAAAGATTTTTTCGATTTTTTAAATTTTTTAATTTTTTCACTTTGAGCGCGTTTTGTAAGTAAACGGTAAGAGATAGCAAAAATTGTTAAATACCAAAGTTGTAGAAAATTTAATTTCAGACTAACGATTTTTCATCAGATTTAAGATCCAATCATCCATTTAGCCACTATTCATCCGAGAAGGGAAGCTCCGCCCAACGTTTTTAAAGCTAGCCATTTTCACTGATTCACTGACATTAATTATTAAGCACTTCCCGTAATCGTACCCCGTTGACCTCATACTTGAATTAAAGCTCTCGACGAGAAACTTTTGGGAAAATTGCCAGAATTTAACATTTTTTTATTTTGGAAGCACCTTTTAGGCGGGAAATGTTTTTTAGATTTTTTTCAATTTCTTCATTTACCCACTTTGAGCGCATTTAGTAAGAAAGGGGTAAGAGATATCAAAAAATGTTAAATACAAAAGTTGTAGAAAATTTAATTTCAAAGCAGAGATTTTCCGTCAGATTCAAGATCTAATCATTCATTTAGCCACTATTCATCCGAGAATGGAGGCTCCACCCAAAGTCCTTAAAGCTAGACGGTTTCACCGAATCACTGACATTAATTATTAGGCACTTCCAGTAATCGTACCCCTCTCGACCTCATACTTGAATTAAAGCTCTCGACGAGAAACCTTTGGGGAAATTGCCAGAATTTCACATTTTTTTATTTTGGAAGCAGCTTTTGGGTGGGAAAGATTTTTTAAATTTTTTTCAATTTCTTCAATTTCTCACTTTGAGCGCATTTAGTAAGAAAACGGTAAGAGATAGCAAAAAATGTTAAATACAAAAGTTGTAGAAAATTAAATTTCAAAGGAGATATTTTCCGTCAGATTCAATATCCAATCATCCCTTTAGCCGCTATTAACCTAAGAAGGAGCTCCGCCAAACAATCCTTCAAATGAGTTTGAGTCAGCTGCCAAATAAAACAGCTGATTTGTGCTCGGTCACCTATGTACAAACGAGCCAGAGATTAACAAGATTCTTTAGCGATTTTTCCAACTGCGAGCTAAGCGAAGCAGCCATCTGAGGCCATAGGCCGAGGCGGGGTTGGGACGCGAAGCGTCCAGGGGCAGAGCCCCTAGTTGTAATATTATATTTTATAAGCATTAACTATCTTTTGTCTAACTTTTCCAGTGTGCATGATAGGTAAAACAACTTAGTACGCAACCCGTTGTAGATCCATTCTTAAAATTGTCAGAATATGAAGGTTGCATGTTCCAATTAAACGAGTAAAAAATAACAACTTTGCATTTGTTATT
The DNA here is from genome assembly GCA_018207615.1 of Philaenus spumarius. NCBI lineage: Eukaryota > Metazoa > Arthropoda > Insecta > Hemiptera > Aphrophoridae > Philaenus > Philaenus spumarius. Next base: position 268,648 of record JAGFPH010000242.1, on the reverse strand, counting down.
ACGAAAGGTAGTATAAGCAAATTTTGTTATTAGTCTTAGAGAAAAACTCGAACGAAAGTTAAATGAAATAAACTTTTGTTTATTTTATTTGGAAGTCCTGTAATTTAAATGAGTTACAGTAGAACTCCAATTATCCGGATTATTTGGGACCGGACCCGATCCGGATAATCAAAAATCCGGATAATTGGATTTTCTCGAAAAAAGGCCGTTTTTAGGAGAAAAACGTACACAAAACAAAATAGAAAGCATTTACGGTATTTATTATGAAAAAACAATATCAGTGACAATGTTTACATTACGTAATATTTACAAACAATACTAAATCACTGTAAAATACATGATTTTTTTAACATACCAGGTAGAGTCAGCTGTTTTGTTACCTGAAATCGATTCCGCGCCGCCAAGTCTCGCATCCGTTTGACTATGTTCTTATTCAAATCTGATCCGGATAATTGGCGATCCGGATAATTGGAGTCCGGATAATTGGAGTTCTACTGTATTATGGTAATTGGTAGGCTCTTGATTTATTTTCATTTGTGTTATTTTAAATTTATGTAATTGAAAAGACGTTATCTTAGCTCTAAAAATGTATTTCACAATTATAACTGTATTTCCAAGATATTATTTTCTGATAAATGTTCAACAGCCCGTAGAAAATATAATTGCAACTCTTCTGGAGTCAATATCAATGCCCACGGAATTGATGAGATTGTCTTGAAACATTCAAAGGTTTTCTTCTCCTCCCGTAAACAGACAACTTTAAAACTAAAAGAGAATACAGAATAAACTAACAACAAAGAAAGAAAGCCCAATAAGCGTGTTACCGTAATTGACTCGAAATGAGCACCGTTAACCTGGAAATTCGTTAAAAGAAAGTTACATTAGTTTGATAGCATTATCCGCGTCCAAGAAGCTCTACCGGTTTCAAGCGACTAATTTACATTTCTTTGAAAGTAAAAACAATAGACTTCTACCAAGGCCATGACATGTGGCAAGCGCGACACCTTTAGGGACGAACCTCCAATAGCCAATTCTAATCACCACTTGGGCGGCGGTTGTTCTGTTGTGTGTCCTTTTGGGTTGACACACGGCTACGGGGTCACAACAGACTTGACCTAGACAGACGGACGGACGGTGGTATGTACATTCTTTGAACCCAGCTATCCCGAAGATTTATGTTCTAGACTGGCTTTATACTGTTGTCTCAGAAACCATTGTTATTTCAAAATGTAATCATGTTACCACACGAACTCATAGTGTGTTACCATTTGTTTGGTAACAAATCAATGTTGAACTTGTCTTTATTTCATGGTCGTGCAATTATAATTAATTCTATTCTAATTTCTGACAACAATCACGCTTTCATCTCTCTACAGCCTCTAGCATTCTATGGGTAAAACTTACACTAGGTTCTACCCAAAGTAACGTGTAATACTGAAGCAAACTTTGCCTGTACCCGTATGTAAACAAGCTTTCCTGTTTAAAAATCATTAAAATTTCCTTTTTTAACTACGCACTCTGCGTAAATCAGAAAACAGATTTTATAGAAGAAAAAAAAAGTTTGTAAAATATAATCTTTTTCAAATAAGGGTTTTTTTTCAAATTGCAGTTTCAAATCATTTTATCTGTTGACACTTTTGGCATCCAGCTTTTAGTACAGCTATAGTTCCAAGATAATTGCAGTAGTTATAAACTTCAATTTCCCTCTCTATGAGTCACTGTAAAGTTTGACATAGCGCCGAGTGAAAGTGATGAGCGCGCATCTTTATAACTAATGGACAACTTATTAATATCAACAGCTAGACAATATCACCTACAAAGAAGTATATACACATTCAAAGTTGATTTGGTTAAAATTTAGATTGATTATTTGGACTCTGTCAGCGTGATCTACCTAGTGATAACTATTTTTGTAATCTAATTAAATCAACTTTTACTCTGTTATACGCATTTACTTGAAGTAGTGAGTACTGTAAAGGGAAATGTGTGTTGACACGACTGAAACGAATCTTCACAGCATTTAGGTGTTTTTAAATGCGTATTGTTTTTGAAAAAAATGTACTAAAAATAATCAGAGATGGTTAAATTATCTTCCAACGAGATTAATACTGACAATCTTTAATTTAAGCTATTGACTTAAAAAATGTTTCATATATTACAGAGAAGATTCTTTGAAATAATAAGCACATTGTACGACAAATATAGTTTAAGGGTCTGCTCCAGTAAACGAGAAAGCAACCGGAAACGCAACCGCTTCTCACTGTATCCCTATCTAAACAGTGCAATTTCTTGCAGCTGAACGCTTTGACATTGCCTCATTTCAAACCATTTTATAAGTCTATCTTTTGTAATTGAGTGTTGAAAAAAAAAACTGAATATTCTTTATACAATTTCGGATCCGGCTTGCAAATTATTGTTCATTATTAATTTTTATTGTGTTAGGAAAAAAATTTAAACTTTGTACTTACAAAATGTCAATTGCATAACAAATCAAAAGCATTTAAAAAAATGTAAATTGCAAGACGGATGCGTATTGTGACTGTGCTTAAAATGAGACCTTGCAAACAATTTTATGATAAAAAAATAAACGAAATAAATGGTTTCAAATTTAACATTGCTCTTATGGGATAAAAATCTAAGATGGCTGCCACTACAGCAGACCCTTAAGGTAATTTGAGATGTTTTACCACGACTATCTTTGTCATAAACATCTAATTGTAGAGAGTAAATGAAAAGTTGTTAC
>JAGFPH010000242.1:225632-250905 GCA_018207615.1 Philaenus spumarius | reverse complement strand
TTCAACGGTTGCTTTGAAATTTTGACACAACATTGCAATCGAATCCACGAATGTATATACTTTTTGAAAAAACTATACTAATTATTTTACTGCAATGGGAGCGCTATAATAAATAATAACGAAATAAGTTTAGTGTTGGTATTGTAATTAGCGGTTTGCTCTAATATATTTATTAACAGCTGATTTCAAACTTTAAAATAATTATACGTATTTCTAACTTTAGGTTAGGTTTACATAAACAACTTTAGGTTTGCACACACTATACTAAATATTTTACGGCAGATTGCCATAATAAATAATAGTTAAACATGTTTATAGTTGGTATATTAATCAGCTATTTGAAATAGTACTTTCATTAACGGCTGATTTCAAAATTTTCAATTTTTTTTTTTGTATTTCTAACTTTTTAAGTTAGGTTTGTGTTTAAACCTATACACGAACCTTGCTGGTTCTATTAACCTTTATTATAACTGCTATTATATAAAACATATGAAATAATTAGATTTGGACCTTTAACATTATTTACCATCTTAGCTTGGAGGTTATTATTATAAGCTACACCTTTATTATAAAGAAAACTTGACATATTACGTGTGCAGAAGTTTTCAACGGGGTTGGCGTGCGGAGCACGCAGGGGTCTCCGCTAGTTTGAAATAAAAATTGTTCCACATCCTCCTCGTTGACCGTTCCCTGAAGGTGATAAGTCACTCACTATCCACAAACTCTGGTCCTACTGCTAGTGTGGATTGTCGGAGCATTGCTTTTCAATCTTATGCCAATGAGTAAAATTTCAAAAAGCCCAATATTGTAACTTTAAACGGTCATCATTTTGTGTAGAATGGATCTTTTGATGTCTGATTTGCGGCATTGTGTTCTCCTAAGGTAGACCTTGTATTTGATGTACAACTCGACTTATGCTACTATTAAAGACTCTCCTCTGATTCCCTGCTGGCCGTCCCCCTAAGGTGATAACTAGTAGTTCTGTGAACAGTAGACCTCGCTCGTTGAAATAACAAATGTGGTTTTGAGCTTAGGTTAAAAATGGTGTGCCAGTAGGGAAGTAAGCACAAGGTTTAGCCAGTGAAACATTACTTACAATTCCCGCGATTATGGGATTTCTAGTTCTCGTTTTTATTTCTTTTCTTGAGCTTTAACTGCTAAAGATTTTATTTTAGAGGCATTGTGTTTTATTTAGGTTAATAATGCGTAAGATAGCTAAAAATATCGCGTTATAGAGGGACAACATACAATTAAATATTTACATACTTAAATAACTCAAAGTTAACAATGTATCATAAGTTAACTTAAGTTCCAAATCATATTCCAATATTAGAAATAATGAAAACAAACGATGTTAAAACGTCGTGACAGTGATCTCAACCCATGTACCAACATTTTCCACGCTGTCCAGCGGTCATTTTTTGTATGTCCTTTATCGCCGCGAGGTTTCATTTGTTTCATCTCATTTTGTAAAGCTAAGTCAAATACTTTTATGAAATTTACAATGATAATTTACAGGTATACAGTTCAATTCTTTGATTTATCCTCTACACTTTCTTATAATAATATGTCATTTTTTTTTGCAAATGATATATTCCTAAATTACTATTCAAAACAGGCCTAGTTTTGTTAGCAGTCTTGTAGTAGGAACATAAAAACTGGTGTTTTCAAAATAAGAAATTTTAAATTCATTAATATTTTTATACAATTCTATTTAGAACTGAATTACGAAACTTTTTTACATTTAAGAAAAAAATTACAATAGTTTTTACTACTTTTTATGTAGGCCTAAAGTGAAACATTTTCCTTTCGTTACTGAACGTGGTTGTTTCTTGAGCTAATAACTTTCTTAATTTTACTTTAATAATTTTTTTACTGGCATATATGAATTCTTTAAACCTTTATCTACAAAAAAGCTATGAAGCACTTTTGAATTGGTTTAGAATAAACGTATAAAAACATGGTTTAAATACAAAAACTTTGACGATTTTTAACAAATTCGAAGTTTACGGCCATTTTGTGAGCTTACCGTTAGAGATACGGAAAAAAATCAAGAATACAATTTTGTTTAAAATTTAATTTGCTATTAGGAAAATGTGATTAGTTTTTAAATTCGACTTAAGGTTAAGCCACAAACTGGCTTTGGAAAAAAGCTTACACTGAGAGAAACGGTCCGGCCGCCAATTTTATTTTATTTAAGGGGTTAAAAATGAAAAATGGAAAAAAACCGTATATATACATGGCTCGGCCTAGGAATAAGGAACATTCATGCAAAAAATCATCAAAATCGGTCAAGGCGTTTGGCCGTAATCGTGAGACAGACACACAGACGAAATGCCGAACGGTCGAGTTAAAACGGAGACCTCGCTTACGCTCGGTCAACAAAATTATAATTGCTTAGAAAAAAAAACGTTTTGGTAGAGAAACGATGTATACCAACTTTGGTTTCGTAATCTACAACGGTTGCAAAAATATGAAACCATTCACACACTTTAGAAATACCCTTAAACATGTATTTTTAGATATAACGGAAGCTTACAGACACTGTCTGTGAACAAATACTCGATATAAACAAAAACACATTTGCTCGCATAAAGAGCCAAATGTACTAAAAAGATTGTTTGCTTGCCCTAATACTTTCGTATGACAAAAGGGATATTGTCCAAACCCAAAGTTTGAAGATTATGTTCCAAAATGAAGAAGCAGACTAAATATTGTTCAGTAGGCTTAGCCATGAGGGAAGAAATGATTGACAGATACGTGGTTAAGTAAAATATTCTGAATTCTGTTCAAAGATTTAAAAATTAAATATGTTTTCAAGCTCTTAATTATGTTTCATTTATGTTTTAAAAATACCAACCATTATTATTGAAATGATTGGTTTATATGTGTCCATGCGAAATAGAAACTGTATAATGCAAATAACATTGCAATTGGCAGTTAGTCTACTTTTAGATACATTAGGCTCAACTCACCCTTTTAAATTTACTCCCTTTTTGTTAAGAAGCATGTCTACAGCTGTTGTTTGTGGGAAATGTTTAAAAAGTTCTTTTACAAAACCCATTTTTAAAACAAGCGTGATACATTTGTATTAATGGTTGCAAAACGTTTTAAGCAGTTTATACACAGTTGCTTTGTCGTAGCAAATGAGTTTCCGTTAGTGAAATAGGGTGAACAATTCAAAATATTTAACACAGCATGTACGTCTGTGGATTACTGGGTATTAATACGCATGCGCAAAGTTTCCCTTCTGTGAGAAATATTCTCTGGAGATGTTGTTTTGTAGAATTATGACGTGCATTACTTTCAATACACACGTAAGTTCGCGTGTATATTTTACCTCAGGTTTGGCCTTCATAGATGTCAAATTTGAAAATAAAGTGTTGCGCGTTTGACTCAAAACCAACCGACATTGCCCAGTTGAATGACATAAATTAGAAAGTTCCTTAACGTTGACTTGGCAACACATCTCAGTTGTAGAAAATGTATTTTGTTCGTAAATGGTGTCAGTTAATTTGTTGATTTTGGCGTAACACTTTTTAGCATGGCAATGACTCTCTGGCTGTTTAACATTTTCTCTAAAATTACACTAATAATATGACGTTTAAAAACCAAATTTGTTTCTTTCAAGACATCAGGATAAACAATATGGCTACTGCCTGAAATCAGAGTAACGATACTACACAAACTAGTAGCAATAAAAGTGGTATTTACTTTTAATAGAACTAGTGGACATGGCAATGCTTGGCTATTGCTTGATTTACCTAACCTAAAATTATATTCAGTTTTTGATCCAAATCAGTTGTTGATCAAAATCAGCTGTTGATCAAAATCAGCTGTTTTAAGCTTTTCATACGAACAGTTGTTTTTTGTGCCCCTGATAAAATCAAAAGAAATCTTTCTTCTTCTTCCTTAAGATTGACCTTCCATAAGATTAACATGGCAACTTTGAGGGCCACTGGGGCGAAGCCCTTAACGTACATTGAGCTCATTTTAAGGGAAACACAACTTCAGAGTGAGCTCTGTAAAATTACACCCAAAACATCAAAATCAGTTAAAAACTCTACGAGGAGTTCTACTCACAAAATAACCCCTAGCAAATTAATTATGTAATAGATGTAAAACATTTTACAATATATAAAGATATGTTTTATAGCGTTATTACAAAAGGATGTTATAATAATTAAATTTAATAAGTAATATATTTATAATAAATGCATTTATTATGTATGCATAGTACCCTAATCTATTTAAATTATATGGCATTTAAGTACGTATCGTTTAAAAAAAAGTACTCTGCCTATAGCGCACCATAGCGGAGAAAGTAAAAATTAATAAAACTCCGCTAAAATAGATTACTCGGTGAAAACATAAACGGCAATAAAAACCATTCCCTGCGGCAATCCATTAAGGAAATTGACAGCTGAATTACTATAGCGTGATCCAACAATGAAATGAAACAGGGCAATTATATCTAATTTCCGAGCACATTATACGAACAACGACCAAAACAGTTTCAGAGTGGTTATGTTGGCAACACTTAGTGTTCGCAGAAGTGCAGTGTGGACATCGAACCCAACAAGAAGTGCGGAAGTGCGTGCACTGCCCGAGTTTTTGCTCCCGACATCAACAGGTTCCATCATATGACAGCTGTTGTTTTGCGACAATTTAGAGTGGCTTTACAACCTTCACTACTACCAAGGCTGGAGAGAATTCTTCATCATTATCACACTTTGTGGTCTTTCTTCTGAATTTTTAATTGAATTGTCTTCTGAAGGTTAACCTTAAAATCTCTTGTGATATAGTCGTGCGTTTCAATACCTAAATGATCTAACGGTCATATGGATGTTATCCGCTAAACGTCCTCCAGAAGTTCCCTACGAATATATCGTTAAACAAATCCGATTCAAGACGGTATACATATGTTTTTAATATACAATACAGGACCGTTATTTGTTTTGATTATGTACAGAATTCGTTTTGTGGGTCCATAAACATTTCTTCGGGTAAATACAAGAATTTTCATTTGCCATTTGAAGTGATTTTGAGCTGTTGACCATTATACACAAATATATTACATACTGTACCTTCTAGTAAATACCAACCATTGAGAAAAGTTTGGCATCTGAAAATTGCAACTCGCCTATTTTAACAAAACCACAAATCCTCCTACTGAGTCAATAAAATTTGAGTAACGGTTGACATTTATTTTGCATTGAATATCTTAATTACTAATTAAGCTGACACCAATATTTTACAAGAAATTGGACGTGTATGAGTCTTATCTTTTGTAGTCGACATATTGCTAGAGACATTACAGCTAGTCTATCTATATATTTAAAGCCGTAAGGAAAAAAACATTTGGACAGTTTGTTTTACCAAAACAAAGGTTTTCGGTCCTATATTAGCAGGTTTTATTTGTATTTTGAAAATATTTACGTTAAATGGGTAAAAAATGAAAAATAAACTTTTATTATGGAGATTTAACATGGGAGAAAAAGTCAACTTTTTCAATCCTTTGGACAGTTCGTCTGAGACTTTCACTGGACCGATTTACATTCAGTTTATACCAAACAAAAGCAAAACTTTTCTATATTAACAGGTTTTATTTATTTTTACGTCATCTTAATTTGTTAAATTAAAAAATCAACATTTCCAAACCTTTGCAATGATTTATTTTACAGTTCTTCAATCAGCTGATTGTAAAGAAACAAAGTATTTTGTCTAACAACAGAAGAAGAGCAAACGCTCATATTTTATAATATAACAGCTGATTTCACCCATCATCTGTACAAAACCTAGCGTAGAATTCTTCTGAACTTGATTTTTTTAAATATGAGTTATAAAATTAAGGTAGGCCATAATACGTTTTAAGATTTGCTTTGAGGTGAATATAAATACAACCTTTTATCAACAATGAATTTATTCATTTATACAAATTTATGGAAGATACCCATTCGTTTAACTTCGGAAACATACGTACATCTTCGTATAACATATAAATATATTCCAGTATTAATTTCTTTATTATAATACTAGGGGAGACCCCTGCGTGCTCCGCACGCCAACCCCCGATGGAACCTTCTAAACTTATATGTTGTTTTATTTATAATAAATTTGTAGGATTAATAATAACCGCAAAACTAAGATTGTAAATAATGTTAAATGTTCAAATTAAATTATTTGTTATATTTTATAACAGCAGTTATAATAATGGTTAAAAGAACCAGCAAGGCTCAGGTCTACACTTTAAAACCCTAACCTAAAAGCTAAAAATACAAAAATAATTGCTTCAAATTTTGAAATCAGCTGTTAATGGAAATATTGGAGCTAACAGCTATTTATCTGTTATTTTATTCAATTGGTTGCTATGGTAATAAATGTAAATACATGTGTTGGTTTATCATTCTAGTCCTAACCTAAGAATTTGTCCCTACTAAATTTACAAATATTGAAATAAAAACATTTTTTTTATCAAAATGAATTATAGCCTATGTTACTCAGGGATAGTGTAGCTTTTTATTAGTAAAACTATTTTTTAAATCGGTTCAGTAGTTCCAGAGATTACCCCCTACATACAAACAAACAAACAAACAAACTTTACCTCTTTATAATATTAGTATAGATTAATAACCTATAAATCATTTGATAATCAATATGAAATTAAAACCAATTAAAAGATAACATGTGTATCTTTATCTTGATATATAGGCCTAATTAAGGCCTACATAAATACAACATTTTACAAATAGGCCTACAGTTTTAAATTGCAATATTTTTCATGGTAGTTGGCAACTGTATTATTTATGCACGGTAATATTTATGGGTTTTCTCCTTTCTTTCCTATTTGTATTGATATCCCAAAAAATTTGATTATGTGTACAAAATATTAGTTAATTTCACTGATTGTCGAATCCATTTTTTCTTCTTTAACTTTGCTTCAAGAAAAATAATTGAAAGGAAGTAGCATTTAAAAAAGTACATTTTATACATGTTTCGCACCATCTGCCTAGCGCTCCATTCACTACGAAAGCTGTATCCTCCGAGTATCGACGGGCAACAACTATCTATATATTTTAAGTTAGGCCTAGACTGAACAAAAATAAATAAATAATGTTTATTGTTGATTCAGTAATCAGCTATAGTCTCTACTAATATTGCCATTAACAGTTTATTTCAAATTTTAAATCAATTATTAGTATTTCTAATTTTTAGGTTAGTTTTTGTATTAAAGTGTAGAACTGAGCCTTGCTGACTTCACAACGGGTTCCTACGGCACATGCAGGGTCCCAACAGGGGGGTTGGCGTGCGGAGCACTCAGGGGTCTCCCCTAGTAACATACTTAAAATTGGCATCTGTCCTTAATACCACCCTTCAAAAGTGTTCGAATTATTTTGAAAACTACAGAACTCCATCGAAAAATATTCTGGGAAGAAACCATATTGCAAAGCAATGTTTATAAATATAGCCTAGACATTGGAGGGAGGAAGGATAGAATCAAATTATGTAAATTGTATTTCAGTGTATAGACTTCTGTTGCTTGAGAATGTATGGAAATGATGTTTATGTACTATTTCCGACTGTGAGCAGCTACCTATTCTGTGGCCATCGATGTTGTTATTTTTCTAAACTGACTGTGCGGGAAATGTAAACAATTATTGTATAAAGTCCTAAAATGTGTATACACAAACTAAACAAGCTTATACTGTAGCCATTGCCAAGTAGATAAACACCGACAGCACGTGTTCAACAAACAAACATGCTTAAATTTCTTGGAATGTGCAGCTGTCTTTAAATAAAAATAATTATTTATCCCATATAGACATTTTAGTTTACAAATGGAATAAAACGTATTTAATGAAGTCTCATTTTTTGCGATAATTCGCATAATCGTTATACAAGTTTTAACTTATATTGCTTTATACAATTAATTATAATCTGCTAGGTTGCATAAAAAAACACAGTTTAATTAACATCACCTGTAAATTTCTTCCACATTTGTAGAAATTTTGAAGTTATAAGTTCTGGACATAAAAAAAATGTTTTGTCAGTTATTTGGCTCACAACTGTAAAACGTATATTAAGTTAAAATGCAAATCGAATAGTTTACACAGAATCGTCTAATGAAGATGGGCGAGCAGTGCTCAGTGCAAATCGAACCGACACAACAACGTTAGTTCCAATATAGTAGACTTTATGGGGGTGCCACTCGAGTATAATCATGAAATCTAGTGAGCGGAGCCACCTTGAGCGGCTGGCCTATGACATTACAAATTACCGTCCTATAGCACTAATACCGGTTTTGTCTAAAATTTTTGAAAGAGTAGTTCTGAGCAGAATTTTGAAATTTTTTGATAAATTTAATGTTTTAACAGAGAGCCAGTTTGGATTCCGGAAAGGCCTCTCTACACAATCTGCTATATATAATATACTAGATGCTGTAACTCGCTCGCTGGATAAGAACATGCATGTAGCATCTCTAATGTGTGACCTCTCAAAGGCGTTTGATTGTGTCGACCATACAGTTCTCCTTTATAAGCTAAACTATTATGGTATTCGTGGAAAGGCAAATGAGTGGTTGCGGTCATACTTAACATGTACAAAGCAAAGAGTAGTCTATACAGACTCTTACGGATTGCACTGCTCTTCTTGGGAAATAAATTCTCGAGGTGTGCCTCAGGGATCAATATTGGGTCCTTTACTGTTTTTGGTCTACATAAATGACCTGCCTTATAATATTGGGGAAGCAAAAGCTGTCCTGTTTGCTGATGACACCACTTTAACGGTTTTTGGGAAGAATAGTATTAATCTAGAAACGTCTGTTACTTCATCACTGATTATGGCAGAAAATTGGTTTTTATCAAATGGTCTAAAACTTAATAAAAACAAAACTCGGCTAATGCAGTTCAGTTGTAAACAATTAAAAGACAAAATTTCAATTAATCGTTTAGAACCAAGTACAGGCTCGTCAAAATTTCTGGGAGTGGTAATTGATGAAAACATAAACTGGAAATCACATATTACCTTCATTTCAAATAAACTTAACTCAGCTTGTTTTGCACTACGTACTATTTCACGTATTTCCAATCCGGATATAATTAAAACAGTATATTTTGCATTTGTGTACTCTCACCTCAAATATGGTGTTGCTCTTTGGGGGAACTCGGTAGAGTCTGGAAACATTTTTTCTATCCAAAAGAGAATTATAAGAATAATTTGTAATTTAAAAGTTAGGCAATCTTGCAGAAATTCATTTACGAAATAAATTTTTTTAACTCTTCCCTGTATATACATCCTGAATGTCCTGCTCTTTTTTAGAAGTAATTATATGGGTGTCGATCAGTACAAACATGGATATTCCATGAGACGGCAAATGCTTCAATACCCAGTACATAGATTAAAGTTGTTCGAGGACGGGGTGCGCTATTCTGGTCTCAAATTGTACAACAGGTTGCCAGACAATATAAAGGAAGTGCCTAGCATTAAAGGCTTTAAAAATAAACTTAAGGCCTTCTTAGTAAAGCGGGCGTTTTACTCGGTGGAGGAGTACCTGGGGCTTTGAATGGATTTTATATGTAGTTGTTTTATTGTATGATTAATTTGAAATTGTTAATATAGTTATATATGTCTTATTTTTATTACTTGTGTTGTATGTGTATTATGTGTATATGTGTATTAATTTTTATTCTGTGTATATGTTTTATCTTGTGTAAATATGTGACAACTCAAATGTTCAATAAGAAATGTAACCAAACGAGGCTAATAAACCAAATACCAAATTACATTGGTAAAGCACTCGAGTGCGTCTAGAATATCGCTTGTATACACTTTATTTTTTTCTAATGCCGGTCTTATTTTTAGTTTCTGCCCGTTCCAATGTACAGTTAGTGGGTAACAAAATTCACCCCGATGTTTTACTGCTATCAAGGGACTCGTCTGAAAATAAGTTTTTCATTGTGTTTATAGACAAATATCTATCTATCTATATAAAAGCCAAATCCACTGACTCACTGATTACGATTTCTCAAAAACTACTGAACGGATCAAAACGAAATTTGCTATGTAGCTTCCTCTATTGCCATAGGTGCTGACTAAGAAAGGTTTTCAAAGAATTCGAAATTTTAGAGGGGGTTTTGTTGGCTCAAAGTTACTAAATCACGATTTCTCTAAAACTACTGAACGGTTGGAATGCAATTTGGTATGTAGCTTCCTCTAGGGCCATAGGTGCTTACTAAGAAAGGGTTTGGAGAAATTCGAAATTTTAGGGTTGGTTTGGGGGGATCAAAGTTGTTAAATCACGATTTCTTCAAAACTACCGAACGGATTGGAATGAAATTTGGTATGTAGCTCCCTCTAGGGCCATAGGTGCTCACTAAGAAAGGGTTTGAAAATATTCGAAATTGTAGGAGGGTTTGGGGGTCAAAGTTACTAAAAACAACCACCCATCGGATTGGAATGAAATTTGGTATGTAGCTTCCTCTAGGGCCCCAGGTGCTCGCTAAGGAAGGGTTTCAAAAAATTCGAAATTTTAGGGGAGGTTTGGGGGGGGTCAAAGTTACTAAAAATCCCCATAAGGAATACATAGTGTAGTTTATATTTATTGATATAATATATGTTTTGTTAAATTTAACTTTGATTTGTCTATCCGTGCAAAGCCGGATTGGGGAAGTTAGTCGTTAATAAAAACATAAAATTCACAATTTTGGCCATCTAAGAATTCTAATTTAGATGTTCATGAATGATTTCCTGCAAATTACATTTTTTTTTTTTTTTTTTTTCTAAGACTGTTGTACATTGACCACTTGGTTGACTGACGACCGAGTTAATTACAAAAACTCAATACAAATCACTCAAGTTTTTCTGTTTTCTTTACGTATAATAAAAGAAAGTAAAAATTGGTTTAAGAAACCTGACAGTCTCTTCACCAAACAAATAGTGGAACAATCATAAAAAAATAACTAAATAAAAAATGATGCATTTTAAATAACAAAAACTAACAAACATATTTTTCTGAAGAACTCAAATATTTTCCAAGTATTTTAATTCGAAAGACCTCCTAAAAAGACTCCAACATCCGATGTTTTGGTTTAACAAACCACATTAAAACAGATTCTTCGGACGATCTCGACATGCCTTCTTCCTGATTACGCGCAGTAGCACATTTAATCCGGTATTTATCTCTATTTCACAGTTAAACGCCTTCTTAATCACCGAATCGTTTGCCTTGGAAACGTAATAAAACTAGCTCATCCTTCTCGTTTACCAGCGACCTTGCTCTCTTGTCAACGGATTTGTCATGGAAATTGCACGCATCATCGAAATGGCCTTCGGGTAGAATTTATGACCACAAATTCTGCTTTTGTACCTAATTAATTTTCATCGAACTATTTTTATTTATTATTATTTTTTATGTTGGCGTAGATAATGTAACAGATATATTAAGAAAATTATATTTCCCTCTATACTTACACAAACCATTTGATCAAAAGAGAATAAAAGTTTGGACACTGACTTATATTAGGTATGAAATTTGAAACAATTAGATAATTTCACATTGTTGTAGTTTTCTTTTCTTTTTAAGGTTATTTTTATAAATTTTTAATTAGTATACAGAGGAGTCAACTAGGTTAGTGCGTGTTTCACCTTGCTATATTCTTTTGCTATATATGCCCAGTGAAGAGGAGGTAATAGTTTAACGAATGTAAGCTGAACGCTAGCTACTAGGTTCGAACCTGCATTCAAACTGTAACTCACTTGACTAATGCACTAACAACGACGCCAAGTGGTCGCCGGAATACTACCCCCCGGAAAACTACCCCCCAAGCAGGTTCCTACGTCATTTTGACGTCAGAGATCGGGGGGGCAGTTTTCCAGTCACGCACACTCAAGTTTCGATATAATTAGAATAAAAAAAAAACTAGAGGACTAACCTAAACTGTTTAGTCACAGTATGTTGCCGATAACAGTATAATTGTAGGAACCTGCTTGGGGGGGTAGTTTTCCGGGGGGTAGTATTCCGGCGACCCGCTTTTGCTAGGGGAGGGGTAGTATTCCAGTCGCGGACACGGCTCCCATATTGGTTAGTTGGCAGATTTCGTGACGTCACGTTTCACCTGAGCCAAGCTGCTCGCTATAACGCTGGAGCCTTCCAACACAGTTGTTCAGGTTCCAATCTGGTTGATGACGTTCGAATCATCTTCAAAATTCTAACAGGGATAGAGTAAAAATGCCGAGGGAAATCAAAATGCCGTTGAAAAGTGTTTAGATATGTTAATTTACACTTAGTGTATTTATAGATATATTAAATAGTAGTTGTGCCCAGAATAATAGGCGGGTTAAATGTCATGAGAAAAATAACGAGTTTTGGGAGAACTTCTGAAAAAAAATTGAACATATTTTGCAACACAATAAGGATATAAACTCGCTAACTTTTGTAAATAAAAATAGGCCTAACAATTAACTTAAGTGGGAAAATTTTAAGTAACGGTAGAACAAATTGTAAACTAAAAAAGTAATTTCAGCTTGCAATAATAACTCTAATTCATTAATTATTTCATTTATTTTGCTTAAGTTTGGTGAACATATTTTATTTTTAAACAACTGACGATGAACTCGTACTAAGTTCAATTCTGTTGAAGAGTTGTTAAAGCCTAAGAGTTTCACTTTTTTGTGTTGGGGGTTACACAACGCTTAAAAACTAAATATTTTCTAATAAAGGATTACAAAGATTTCCAACCTTTAAACAAAATATTCCAATCTAACAAATTTAAGCTATTCCAAATTATTAACATTGACTGCTCGTACGTGGAATGAAATCTTGAGCTCGGCCTCTCATTGCAAGACTCAAAGGTCATTTACGTATAAGGAGTCCGTAGGTTCCAGGGTCAACTTCCATTTGTATCTCTCGTCAATAGCTTCCAGTGACGTCACGGTCAACTCCCTTCGCAGTGGAATCCGACAAAGCCGGAGGTATTTTAGATATCTGGAGGGAATTCTAATTGGTTAATTTTCGCCTCCGAACGTACGCTATTAGAACGGAGAGGAATCTTCGAGGACGTCTGCCGGCACCCTGTAAGTCTTCATTATCTTCATTGGCTTGGTACGCGTCCTCAAAGGTGGTTGAGAAAAATTAGATAACTGATCTTAAAAAAAGATTTTTTTTTCAAATCGTTAAGTTTGAATGTTGTCTACAACACCACTTCAGTTGAAGAAACTGAAAAGGACAACAGCTTCCTGATACAATTACAAGCTCACGTTACGAAGCTTTAGGTTCAATCTAAACAGCTGTTTAAAAAAATAACTATCACGTTCATTGTTAACAATGGATGCAACATGTAAATGTAATAAATTAAACTATAAACTCCAATTAATATTCAACACTTTTGAAATTGGATAAAGCAGGTTTGCTAAATACTACTGTAGCAAGTAACCTTATAATGAACATCCAACAGTAGTGTTTTAACTTTTGTTTTACCCAGAATTATAACAGCGTTCCGTACGTAAAAGAAAAATAGAACATTTATAGCATCATTCGTTTGTCCGTCTGCCCCAGTCAAATTTCTCAGAAACGCTTGAATGTACAGCTGACATAGTTATGAAGCATTACCTGTATATTAAATCCTGAAAATTGAAACTACAAAAATATTTAATTTTCTTTTGAGATCAAAGTTGGGCACCAGAGAAAATAAAATGTGTGTCATACTGACGTGTGGGATGCTTTAATTAAGGGAAGAAAAACTATTGTTTGAAAATTTATGATATTTACAGTATTAAAAATACTATCGAAAATGTTCCTTAAACTCCCATAAAAATTTCCGAAAGTTCTGCAGCTAGAAATATCTACAACCATGAAAACAACAGCTAATCAAAATGTATATATTTGCTTCTAATTGTATAATGATGTATATAATATTGTCTGTGTGAAGCGATACTTTCTTTGACTGGTCTTTACCACCGATGTAAAATGTATTTCTTTCATGGTTATATACTTCAGTATATGACGTATTGTTACATTGTTGTTATTAATACAATTTTGGTAGATTTTCAAAGAGGAATTAACTTTACTTACATGTTCAGAATGTATAACTTTCACATTCGTAAATGCAATTTTAAACTATGCCGTTTCGTTAAAACGCAAGTTTTTAAAAATCCATACATTTTTTCCTTTATAACAAAATAACTAACATAATTTGAATAAACTCCTTTGTTAAAATTATTGGAGAGCAAATATGGGTCGACGGAAAATATACGTTTTCACGAGTTAATTCAAATTAATGAAATGTCACATTATAACAGACGATTCTGAAAATGTGCTTCAAACACGCAAATTGTGTATTACAATAAACGGTCAAATAACGCTAGAAAAACTATTTCGTTGGGAAATATTCTGTTTATGGCTTAAATCGCAAATGTCGCGGTTAAAGAATAATCTATTTGGATTATATTAAATAAACTCTGGCGCCACGAAACAGGATTTTGAAATGAATAGTGAACACATCGTAAACATATAACCCTCCACAGCGAACCGATGTGCGAATGTAAGCATAGTATTTCACGTCAAGTACTATGTGTATCAAGCGAATTTTGAATACTTGGCTTCAAATGGAAACTCACTGTGTGGCCCAAAAAAAATCGAAAAGGCCATTTTGGGGGTGGGATGGTTTAAAAAAAAATAATTTAAACATGGTTTAAAAGCGAAAACCCACTGACTCACTGACTCACTGACTCACTCATCACTTTTTCTCAAAAACTACCGAACGGATTGGAATGAAATTTGGTATGTAGCTTCCTCTAGGGCCATAGGTGCTCACTAAGAAAGGCTTTGAAAAAATTCGAAATTTTAGGGCGGTTTGGGGGGATCAAAGTTATTAAATCGCGATTTCTTCAAAACTACCGAACGGATTGGAATGAAATTTGGTACGTAGCTTCCTCTAGGGCCATAAGTGTTCACTAAAAAAGGGTTTTAAAAAATTGGAAATTTTAGGGGGGTTTGGGGGGTAAAAATGACTAATTCACGATTTCTCCAAAACAACAGAACGGATTGGAATGAAATTTGGTATGTAGCTTCCTCTAGGGCCATAGGTGCTCACTAAGAAAGGGTTTTACTCTAGGACCATAAGTGTTCACTAAAAAAGGGTTTTAAAAAATTGGAAATTTTAGCGGGGTTTGGGTAAAAATGACTAAATCACGATTTCTTCAAAATTACCGAACAGATTGGAATGCAATTTGGTATGTAGCTTCCTCTAGGGCCATAGGCGCTCCCTAAGAAAGGGTTTTAAAAGATTCGAAATTTTAGGGGGGTTTGGGGGTATCAAAGTAATTAAATCACGATTTCTTCAAAACTACCGAACAGATTGGAATGAAATTTGGTATGTAGCTTTCTCTAGGGCCATAGGTGTTCACTTATAAAGGGTATAAAAAAATTCGAAATTTTAGGAGGGGTTTTGTGGGATCAAAGTTACTAAAATCATAATTTCAGATCTTTTATTATTATGACAATAGTGCTTTTATTATTTAAGATCTATATATATAAAAGCCAAATACCCCTCATTGACTGAACACTTAAAAAGAATACAATTACGTTAAAAAGACTGAAAATACCAACCACCACGGGCAACGCCGTACGGGTCAGCTAGTTCTAAAATAATTTTGAAATTCTTTTTCTCATATACCTTTAAGGTACTTTTGTAAACATTTGTCTTGGTTCCGTTTCAAGATGGCGGCCCAAAACGTAAAGTTTAAAATTTTGCAGTTTTACTACCTTTAACCGGACGATTTTATTCCCAGAAAGCAAAATTGTATTACATATTGAATACCTGAGATAAAAATTCTCTTGAAACATTTTTAACTTGGAAATGAACCAGCTTTTATATAAAAAAGAGAAATAACAATGTAGGTTTGTTGATTTAAGTAGCTATTAAAGATGAGCTTTTCGTTGTGTATTTAAAATTTAGATGAGTGCCCAACCGCTTTAAAATGACTTAAAAACAGTAGTTTTCGTTTATTATTTTTATTTTTTTTTAATTGGTTGCACAAGGAAAAAATAACTAGTGATTATTCTTGAAAAATAAAAACTTATAACCATCAAGTAATAGTTTTAAAGAATGTTTAAAACAAATAATAGGCCTTCTGATGATTTTAACACTGACATTTTCGAACATACTCGTACAGTAAAGTAAAATAGATAACATAATTTAATCAGTATTAAATAACAAAGAAAGAACGTGTTAATCTCTGGCAACTAGATTACAAAGTATAACAATGTAATTGAAAAAGTGCCATAAGGGCTAAGCTGCTGCTGAATCTAGAAATATAAAAACAAAGAACTTGCAATCGGAGAATTTCAATATTTAAAGAACACAATACGTATTGGAGTTTTTTAAATTTACAATGGAGATTTTTAAAAAATCAGTAGTGCGAGGTGCAGCAGAGCCTTGTCTACTCGATGGCACAATTCGTGATGACCTTGGCAAGAATGTGACTCATCGCTACAGATCGTTGTCTCCAATTTGTGGCCAGCCAACCCATCCATTTAATGCAATCCTCTGCTTAACTTAAAATGTTTACTCTTGTAGCGACAAAGAGCGACTTCAAGGCCGAGCCTGTCACTCGTCAAATCGTATCCGTTACAAACGTTTTAGCATGAACGCCTTTGTGTTGGGCAGACATTATTGAGTCAGAAAGGTTTAGTTTTGATAGTTTAGGTCCAAATTTAGAAAACATGTACAAATTAAAACCTGGTCACATATAAATAAAAGGAAAATATACAGGGTTTCGAGAAACCCACACACTCTTTGCACCCAATCTCCAACTGGTAATAAGCCCGTAAACATATAGGCTAACAAGCTTCGTTTGCAGAGTATCCACCATTTTGTATCTTTACAAAAAACAAAAATAAAATAGTGTAACTTTATAAGTGGGTTAAATATTGAGTTAAAGTTTGGCTCACCCATATGGTAATATAATGGTTTACAAATATAATGAACGGTATCAGTTAACTGACACAAACTTTCTCCCAACTTACTGTAGTCAAAATAATATTGTTTTTAATCATTTTATTTACTACTTTTTAGAACAAAACAAAAAAATAATATTCTACCTTCGTCAACTGTATAAAAAGTTATTGTCCCAGGCGGGATCCGATGGCACGACCTTTGAATTACTGGCCGTGCTCGCTACCGTGGTGCTACCCCGTGCGGCCGCCACCGCGATGCTAGATTGACAACACAAACTAGTTTATTTTTAAACATTTTCCCATAATTATAAAACGCCGAAGTTTTGATAAAAGCGGGTGGTGTCATTTTGTTTGGCATCTTAAGCACTATAAATACTGAAAATTTGATCAAAATCCTTAGAGCCGTTTTTGAGAAATTTGTATTTTTGTCGTTTTTATGGGTTTTTAGAGGTAAATTACCCTTGAAAATTAAAAATTCCAAAAAATGTAAAAAACGCCTGGAGAAATTAGGGTTTAGTACCTACATACCAAATTTTATGAAAATCGGACCAATAGTGTCCTCTCTGGTCGTGTATACATACAGACAGACTGACAGACAGACACCACTCTAAAAACACTTTTTTGGGTTCAGGGAGCACCAAAACAAAAAATTCCACTAAAAATGTTTTTGGGTTCAGGGAGCACCAACACAGGTAATTGCACTAAAAATTTTTTTGGGGTTCTGGGAGCACCAAAACAGAAAATTCAACTGAAAATTCAAATACGCACATTTTTACGAAAACAATATTTTCTCCATATACTACGTATAGGATGGAGAAAGTAAAAAAACCAACAGACTTTTAAAATATTAATTTTAATCCTGTTAATTTTGTTACAGTGAAAGTTCGGCATACTTATTGCTAATTTGGCTAATAAGCCCATGAATTTGTTTTACAGGCCCTGTACATTTCTCTTTACAAGGATTAATAGTATAGCATCATGATCACAGGACAAACCAATCTTGAAAAATCTCGTAATATATACTGAAATATGTTTATAAATCTTAAAATTTGCACTAAGTACCTGGAGACCGAGCTAAAGCTCGATTATAAGCAGGGCTATGATTTCAATAATAAATATTGGATTATTGAGTTTTGAGGTTAGGCCTATAACATTAAACAACTAAATAAAGGGTATATACAACATTATTACCTGTAATAAAAATACAGTTTAAAGGATTAACCACAATCTCAACGCTATGCCTCAGAAATAAGTCAGGCCTAAATTAAAGTATTATTTCAATATCGATTTATTCCTAGGGCCTAGTTCGCTCACGTCAATGCGTTTAAAAAAAGCAGATGATTATTGTAATGGCATTGAAAACATTTGCATCAGCTGTGCTTTGTATTGTTTAAAATGGACAAATTTCACTTTTTAATTTAATAAAAAGACGTAGAAAACGAATTTTCCCAGACTGGTGACCATTTCCAATCGATTTCTCGTGGCCAAAAGCCCCATATAAAATCAAAAAATGAAAAATCCTTAGACGGAGATTCCAGATCCATTTAGCAGACAAACAATTATCTCTCGCTTTAGAAGATAAGATTTAAAAAAATACTAATCATGCTTATAAAAATTGCCATACATTGCAGATTCTGATTTTGTTGTTTACAAAATTCATTAAAATCACCTGCCAAGGGGTTCGATTAAACTACTTGTCCATAATTATTCAGACATATAAATCTTTTCTCTTTTTTTTAATCTACAGGACTTACGACGCAAATTGAAAATAAGTGTACATGCTTTTAAACCAAATTAAAAATTGTACGAAAAAACAAATACAAAAATTTGTTAGCTCAAAAGACAAACATAGTTATATTTGCATTATTCATAAAAACTGGTAAATTAATGTTATTGCCATTTTTTTTTACTATCAGTTTTCGAACAAATTTGTATCTGACTTGGGTGTTATTAACGTACCTACAATAAAATATGTTTTTTGTCTCTACTATCTTTCGAGCTACAGAGAAATTAAAAAATAATTTAGTTTCATAGAATATAATTTTGTTTCTTGTAAATTTTCTGTAAATTTATCGGATTTTGAGGTTTTTCTTATTACATATTTTGGTGAAATAAAATGCAATTTAATCTTTGTTGCAGTAAATTTGCAAAACGTTGCATGGAAATTGCTTACGCCCAAGGTAAACTTGATATGTTATCAATTTTCGATTGTTTGAAAAAAGCCACAAAAATATACATTTCATCCTTTCAAATATTTGTTTTGTCGTCAGCCTTGACATTTTACAACTAGTATTAGTGGGCGGAAACATGTGTTACAAATTTGTATCCGTCCAAGCAGAAATAAAAGTTCTAGTTTTTCCTCCAATCATTCATACTCTGCATTCAGCATTTTATAATTAACTTTAGAAAATTGGAATTAATGCAACACAATATTGCCATAATGTCAAGCTGGGCCAAAAAAAATGTCATCAATTCTAAAGACTTGACCTAACTTTCTTAGTTACCGTCACGAAACCGTCTGTATAGAAAAACTATATTGTACTACTAACTTAATGAATTAGTTTAAACTTAGTATGCCAGGTTGGAAGTTTGCAAAAAAGTAGATACAATTGCAATCTATAGATGTTATTAAGAACAATATATATAATAATAGCCCAGTCGGTATAGGTTACAAATACCAGTAATTTGCAACACGGCTGAATTTTTTTATAAGTACATTAAAGTATGTAGATTAACATAAAAAATTTTTTACCAGTTTATCGATTTCCCAAAGTCGAAAAAAATCGATTATCATGTTTTTTTCGATTATCCTTAATATTTCGAGCTAAGATGAAGATAGAGGAAAACAAAAAATACCACTGTGTAGGGGAGGTATTTTTCAACAAAAAAGGTCATATGTATTTATTTCGTCCGAGCAATGGTTTGTCTGGAAAAAATTCGATAATGCAGGTATGTATTTTGCAGCAGGGGAAATCACTAAAAGGGGACATCTTATTCATATATGAAGCGTTGGCTCATTCTAAATTGGCCGAATTTTAATATATTGAATTGAAACTTGACATAGGAGTTAAAATATATATTTTAAACATTTATGCTGAGTCTCAGCTTGTTATCTTGAAAATGACCCGATCTAGGAGTCGATTTCGATTATCGATTTTAGGAGTACCGGACTCACGAACTAATTTCAATCTATTCCAGTTTCGTCAATTTTTGGAATATCAACATCAAGTTTGTTTTACAAGTTGAGTACACCAGTATAAATATTCTTAGTAAGTATGAACGATTTTTTCATGTTATTTTTAAAAACGAGGCCCTTGAAAATGGTCTTCTGTTTTACCTACCTCGTTTTAACTATAACACCTTTGGATTCAACGACTCCATTTTCGACATTTTTGAACATATCGATTTAAAAATTGGTACAGAAGTTACAAACACAATTGTTTTTTGCTATACTTATTTTAAAAACTATATTTAAAAAATTGACTAATCTGCAGCCGATTAACTCAAGCGTTTTGATGAAAAATCTAAAAAGGTTTATACTCCTTGATCTTGTTTGAATCTATACGTTTAACTTGTAAAAAAACTTTCAGGTTGATATTTTGAAAATTTTCTAAACTGGAGCTGTTTAAAATGAATTGGTGGGTCCGGTACTCCTAAAATCAAGAAACCCATTAATATGTCAAGTGGCTCTAGATCGGGTAATTTTCAAGATAACAAGCTGAGACTCAGCATAAATGTTTAAAATATGTATTTTAACTCCTATGTCAAGTTTCAATTCGATATATTAAAATTCGGCCAATTTAGAATGAGCCAACGCTTCATATATGAATAAGATTTTTAGTGATTGTCCCTGCTGCAAAATACATACCTGCATTATCGAATTTTTTCCAGACAAACCATTGCTCGGACGAAATAAATACATATGACCTTTTTTGTTGAAAAATACCTCCCCTACACGGTGGTATTTTTTTTATTTTCCTCTATCTTCATCCCAGCTCAAAATATTAAGGATAATCGAAAAAAAAACATAATCGATTTTTTTTCGACTTTGGGAAATCGATAGAATGGTAAACTTTTTTTATGTTAATCTACTTACTTTAGTGTACTTATAAAATAAATTCAGCCCTATTGCAAATTACTGGAACTTTTGGCCTATAATTGTTTAAAACATTTTATCCTTTATTATTTTCTATTGCGAAAAATAATGATTTCAACTTTTTTTATTTGATTTAAATGTTCTGTAAATTAGTAATAATGCAAACAAATTGTTTACATATCTAAGAACAACAATACTATTATCTAAATATTGAATTTTTGTTTGACTTCAGAAGCATTTTAAGGTTACAGGTTAGATTCAAAATGCTGTAGTAGTAGTGGGATATTGTACAAAGTAGTTTTGTTGGAAAGCAATTTGCATATTTTACCACAAATACCTGAGCGCTTACAGAACTGACCTAATTAGGTACAATTTGAATCGTGCATCGGCTATAAATGTATACATTTTGATGGTTTGGCGTATCGATTACTCGTTGGAATCAGACTTTGTTGGGATGCTACTGCACCGGAAAATGAAAACTGCTTTAATTAAACAAAACTGTATTCATTTGTGTTACATAACATTGTTTGTTCTAGTGCGTGAGTTTAACATGTAAAACAAATCATACAAGTAACTTCGTATTGTTATATAATGTATACGAAACTACAATTTTCAGCGATTGCAAGATGATGCATCCATATTATAAAAGTTTTTACGAATAACGAATAACTGAGTTTTTTTAATAAAGTACAAATTTGTTTACGTTCAAAAACTCTTCGAAATAATCTTATCTTAGTAAACGAGCAATGCTTGCATATAAATTTATTTCGGGGATCTTGCTAATGGCTTTAACGATTTGGATGAAAATTTGCTTATAGGATTTTTTTGACGTTAGGAATCGAATGCACTAGTTCTTATGTCTGCAAAAATGCGCTAAGTAGCTCTTTTCACATATGTAAACTCTGAACTTCTTTTATATACCACCTTTGAAGACACTAAATAGGGGAATAGACGTTATAGGTACAATCCAGATGTTTTACAAACAGATGTTTATCTGTTAATTTTAGCTCTAGATGTTTATATACTATTTAACCAACACAAATCATTAACAATGAATCAGGTGGTATAATTTTCAACTTATTTCTAAAATACTGAGCGATGCTGGGTCGCCCAGGTACTACATAATTATGTGTTTACACGGATGTGTTTACAGATAAAATTCAGCATACGTCTGATTACTTTAACTTAGTAAAACTAATAATGTCAAATGACGAAAAATTACTTTGATTGCAACTAAATAACAAAATCTGTTATTAATACTTCAGAAATTAATTTTGGAAACAAATTATGTATCACTGTACTTCTAAAATTTGATAATAATATTAAATGCTAGTAAAAATTGTCCATCTCAGTAAAAGAAACCCATCTGTAATAAAAATGTTATAATGTAATTTCTTTTAAATTTGGAAATATTTTGAATACAATTTTACCTATAGAATGTAACACGTTCACTGCTAAGGACGCACACGTGAGCTTGACACTGAACCCTATGAGAAGCGGCCGACGCACAGTGCATTGCGGCCACAGTGTATTGGGAGTATTTTCAATACACAATGCACTGCGTGCTTCGCACGCCAACCCCAGTATTGGGAGGATTTTCAATACACAAAGCATTTTTAAGCCTAGGTGCTATGGACGCTCATGTACGTCCGCTTTAAAATATTAATGAATATTACGATGAAAGGTTGGA
This sequence comes from Philaenus spumarius, assembly GCA_018207615.1. Taxonomy (NCBI): domain Eukaryota; kingdom Metazoa; phylum Arthropoda; class Insecta; order Hemiptera; family Aphrophoridae; genus Philaenus; species Philaenus spumarius. Next base: position 228,165 of record JAGFPH010000242.1, on the reverse strand, counting down.
AAATAAAAAATAAAATAATTTCTCCTCATTTTGGCTATAAATATAAAAAATATGTCATCTCCTATCATAGGAAATACGATATTTGCGTAGCAGTGAACGTGTTAAAAATAATGCAATTTTGTTATGATTAAAAGTATTTATTTGAAAACCTGAATTCTTTCATCAAATATTGACAATCATGATTTAATTTATTTTGTATAACTTTCTTCAATTCTTTCTGTCTTGCATTTAGGGCAATTACCAGATATTTAATCATATTTTGGTTTCATTGAAATTATCTGATATTTCAAATTATTTTTAGTTCTGAAAAAACAAAATTTTAAATATAACATCGGTTTAATGTGGTTAAGGAGTGTAAAAGCTTATATAAAAGAAGAAGAAATAAAACTTTTAAACCATTAATTACAAAAATCGATCGTTACAAACTAAACGTAATAACTTTTACCTAACCGGAAAATTAAATGTAAAGTTGTTTAGAATCGCAGCGCTTATTGCATTACCATTGCAAGTAATGAACGGTATTTTATAGGTCAAGTGACTTATTGATTAAGCCGGTTGTTTGCCAAATTAGTGGAAGAGAGGCTGGAACAATACCAAATTCAATTCAACATCTGGCACTGATCCCTAGCTACAAACATCAGGAAACAAAATCAAGTTGTTCTGTTCCAACAATCCTTGGGCTAGTCCTGTTAAGGAATTGCTACAAGTAAAACATTAAGTTGGTTTACAATAAACGTATAACCTAGATTACCTCGTTCACTAGACTAAGTTGACTTACGGGGAGACTTAGACTAGTTAGGAAATGTTACATAGTTGTGTTTACCTTGATTTAGAACATGATATAAATAAACAATACGCGAAGGTTATTGTCTTCCTCAACTGTAAGTTGTTGTAGGTCACAATTTGATGCAGACCTCTCCCATAAAATTACACACCATTTTATAGGTTAGAATTGCAAAAAAAATCCTTATCGTTTAGATTATATAAAAGGTGTTCATTATAAAATGCCCTATAGGTTATCGCATATGAAATACATGTATTTTGTTGTACAATATACAAAAGTGTATTTTTAATGGACCGTCATTGTAATCTTTTAAGTTATTAATATGAGAGAAAATCTTTAAATGGGGAAATTGTTTAAAGCGATTACAAATTTCGAAATGTCCACAAATTTCACATATGGCGGCCAATTTCTCATGAAGATCCCTTTCTTATGACATAAAACATCAACAAAATGGTGTTTTTTTTTTATAAGATATTTTTAATTGAATTCTAATATTTGAAAATGGTTTATATTATCAAAATTTGGACTAAACATTTTTAATCTTTTCGAAATTAATTGTGTAAGGTTCCCTATTTAAAGCGGACAATCTGTAGATCTACTTTTCCTCGCTATATGTGTATGTTTCCTCATTTTAAAATGTAAAAACCTTCCTTAGCTAAAAACCAAAAACTGTAAGACAAAAACTAAAACTGTAATTTTGTGACGGAAGCCAGACAAATATGCTTACTATATAATTTGATCTGGGAAAATTACGTAAAAAACTGTTAACTCACAGCCTTCGATATAATTTATTGATCACTTTTTATATAATACTTTACTTATTGATATAATTGTATGATCTCAAGTTTTTGAAGAAAATACTGTAATTTACAAATATTTTAAAAGAAAGGTATAATTAGTTTTAAAACAATTTAAATGTGTTATTCATTTAACATAATAAATAGCTCAGCTGATTGAAGATTTTCAGTATTTGTATAATAATCAGCTGTTTATTCTTTTAAACTTCCGTGGAGAGTGGCATTACATTAACAGCTTTCATTCTTGATACAATTAATACTTCTGATTTGTAGGTCAGGGTTTTGTTTGCTTAAATCGTGCTTGTTCTTTTTAACTTTAATCATAACTGATATTATACCATAACGTAACTGGGTGTGATACTACTTACCTCCTTAAATCTGAGTGATTAATTCTATACCTTTATTAAAAATAATGTATAAAATATGTGTGTTTACTCAAGGTTATTCTAATAAATAGTATGTAAAATTAATTAAAACAAAACTGCATTCAGTTACTTCCAAAATCGCTTTTGAGATGTTAAAATGCTATTTCAGCTTCATAATTTTTTATCTTTTTCTAACAAGTCCTTTTTGAAAACCAGTTACTGTTTCTGTTTGTTTATCTCAGAACCCATTGTAAAAGGTTATTTGAAAGAATGTGTTTCTTTTAATTCTGAGTGACATTAAAGGAAAGTATGTTTAATAATCTATAAATTAAGTTCTATTAATTCAATTTGTATGAAAACTAAGGACAGTGTTGCAATTATACAACCAATTATCTTTAGATGAAATATTACTTCAATAAATCCGTTTCATTTGAACATTACTGTTATTTGTAAATTGTGTTTCAACAGTTGAGAACATATATTTATTTGACTTAATTTAATCGGAGCAATGTCAACAAAGACATCTCTCTTGTTAGTAACTCCCAATAAACAAACAAATCTTTCTACAATCGCTTCCTTCGATTACC
>JAGFPH010000242.1:205358-219859 GCA_018207615.1 Philaenus spumarius | reverse complement strand
ATATTGAAATTAAATTAACTGTGACTCGTACTAACGATATAGAAATTATACTTTGAAATAAAATTGATTGGTAAGGTCACCAAACCTCAATCCACTATAAACAGAACTCCACCCAATAAAAATTAATGAGCAAAAACTCTTAACATCTGATTTAAATTTGATTGCTTGCATCAATTATGTTTAGAGACTTTACAAATTTAATACGTAACACAACTCTGGCTCAGGCAGGAAGTCTTTTATTCAGTCTATGTTGATCACCCTAAAAACCCTTTTTTTTCTTGTGCTATAGCAATGCAAGTCACTATTATAACTTGTTTTCCTGTATTGCTCTTAAATCCTGTGTTTTTAAATCCATAAACGCCTCCACTCGTGAAATTCTTTGCTTACATTTTTTAATAATTCTTATTGCCTTCTTTGTAGTTTTTAACATGATGTTAATTAGAATTTCCCCATAAGATAATCGCATAGTTTAAATGGGTTTAGATTTATTTTACAGCATGTTGAATCGTAATTGCACTTCAATTCAATTCAAAACTGGGTAAGTACTGTATTTAGTTCATCGACTCAATGGCACTTTGCAATTCTTTGAACATACTTACAAAACATCTTGATATCGTTTCGTAACCACCAAAAGTTGTATAACTCCGTTTAGTACGAGCAATTAGTTTTCCAGTCGATTAAACAGCGATGGATTAATTATGCCATCCTAACATAACAATTATAAAAAGAAGCGTAACCCGGTTTCCTGCTGTCCCAGTAGGTTACGGCTAATTATACGTTATACACAGCCTTCTTTATGAAAGGATATGTGAAGAAGTTCACTTGATAGAAAGTATCTCGCTCTTCAGATTAAATGGAGGCTTTAAATTTAGGTTAAGTCAACAAAGTCCTTTCAGAACGTTAAACGCAACATACATCTCTAAATGCAAGAGTATTTAACGTTTACTTGTTCATGTAATCTCGTGTATACAGGGTGTAAATCTTTCGCAATTTACTGCTCAAAGTCGCTAAAGATATCAAAATTCAGTTGGCAGTGCATCTGTAAATGTCAAGGGGGGACGTTATGACTTATGCTTATCACCCCAAACCACTTCAACTTTAAAATCGTAAATGGAAATACAACCCCTCTTTGATGTCTCCATAAGTGTAGGGCAAATTTTGACAAAATGATAACACTTTGGATTGAGGTATCATAAGCTGCGGCCAATTATTCTAAAATTAGAATACATTTTTCATAAATTATAATTTATTAAATAATTGTGGTAGTGGGTGTTATTTTTTTCTGTTTGTTTATTATTCTAATAAATAATTGCCCACATCCAATTACAGCATACATTTAATATATTTTGTATTGTGAGAATCCTTAAAAATGTAACGAGGAAATATATCTTTCTATTCACAATACTAAACGAAAGACCGATACATTGAACAGTTAATTCTTTGCCAATTACAGTAGAACTCCAATTATCCGGATTAATTGGGACCGGGCCCGATCCGGATAATCAAAAATCCGGATAATTGGATTTTTCTCGAAAAGAGGCTGTTTTTAGGAGAAAAACGTAAACAAAACACAATAGAGAACATTTGCGGTATTTATTATGAAAAAACAATATCAATGACAATGTTTACATTACATAATATTTACAAACAATACTAAATCACTGTAAAATACATTATTTTTTTAACATACCAGGCAGAGTCAGCTGTTTTGCTACCTTAAATCGATTCCGCGCCGCCAACTCTCGCATCCGTTTGACTATGTTCTTATTCAAATCTTATCCGGATAATTGGCGATCCGGATAATTGGAGTCCGGATAATTGGAGTTCTACTGTAGTTGAATACGACAATAAATAGATTTGGGTTATTAACTTCAGTGATTTTGTCGTTTTAGTCGATTAAAGACCGCAGTTTCAACCTTTCGGTAGTTGAACACATAATTTATTAAGATTCATATTCACTGCGATAACATGTTCAACGATTGTGAAAAACTACGTTATCCCTAAAGTTGTGCATAACGCAATCACGACCTTCAGTGGATAAATGTATACATTTCTGTAAATGTGTTTAAAAGTGTTGCCTGTGATTGTGTGTGTAATGTAGTGTAACAAACAACTTTGAAAATAGCACAGTGATGTTGAAACGGCTGTCAGTTTCATTGACTACAACAATAGGATCACTGAAGGTAATAACACAAATATAATTATATCAATTGATCCAGGTAGTAGGAATCAAATTAAAAATGAATAACAATATTTAAATTTAAAACCACTATCAAATAAGCATATTTGCAAAACTATATCAGTATTGGAAGCGCGAAGGTTCGGCAGTAAAAATCTCATTGTTCACCTCTGAAGTAAAAAAAGAACATTTGAAACTGTAACAGATCATTCCGCGGCCAAGACTGTGGTTTGATCGCCCACCTACATTCCACAACCCGTTACCGTTTTAGATTCGTTACACTTTAATTCCAAGGTTATTCATATATAATATATCCAAGACTTGTCGGCCTAAAGCATTGTATGTGGGTCGGACATGTTTATCATCGTTAAATGGTGTTATAACAGCTTGCTATAACACGGCGAGGAATTGCTTCCTTGTTCGACGCGCGGTTAAAACGATAAGAGGTGATTATGCGGGTCCGTTATTTTTCTGTTATTGCTATCAATATATATAACTTCTGAAAACCATCCCAAACCGAATGCAAGTTGTTTTGTTTATACAATAAATAAGCATACGTTCTTACTGTAGAAGAAAGTGTAATAATAAAATATTTTATTCTTGATGTAAAATTAGCGTTATTGAGCCCAACTGGAATAATATATATTTTTACAACTGCTTGGATAGGTTTTAAAACAGAAAAATAATAATATAATCATAATTTTTATAAACAATCGAAATAAAATAATCATAATCACTTTTACAACTGAATATACAAATTAAAACCAAATACTATACTGTAAACAAGGTGTCAATTAGTTTTAGATTAATATATTTTAACAAAGACAAATAGAATAGGAGATGCAGTCCACCAATGTTCAGAAGAAATTTGTTGATGCCTATACTTAGTTTTACAGAAAACAATTCCACAAATATTTGTACTGTAGGAAATTTTAAGGAAATCTCTAATATAAAAAGTGTACAAGTTTTAACTAGTTCAAGTTATAAACAATAAATAGTGAACTGTTTCAAAATAACTGCACGGTAAGGTTGATTATGTGTATAATATTTTTATTTCTACCTGTCATCATTAAAAAGTTATAAATCCGGTTCAAGACTTAATTAACAAACTGTATTATAAACATTTCTCACCAGAGTCATATAAAATAATTAGTAGCGGTAAATAATAACTCACAAAAATATTAGTATTCAATAAAAATATCTTATTTATAAACTTAAATGTATTTTCAATAAACGGTATCAGTTAACTGACACAAACTTTCTCCCAACTTACTGTAGTCAAAATAATATTGTTTTTAATCATTTTATTTACTACTTTTTAGAACAAAACAAAAAAATAATATTCTACCTACGTCAATCGTATAAAAAAATTATTGTCCCAGGCGGGATTCGATCGCGCGACCTTTGAATTACTGGCCGTGCTCGCTACCGTGCGGCCGCTGCCGCGATGCTAGATTGACAACACAAACTTGTTTATTTTTAAACATTTCCCCATAATTATAAAACGCCGAAGTTTTGATAAAAGCGGGTGGTGTCATTTTGTTTGGCATCTTAAGCACTATAAATACTGAAAATGTGATCAAAATCGTTAGAGCCGTTTTTGAGAAATTTGCATTTTTGTCGTTCTTTATGGGTTTTTAGGGGTAAATTACCCTTCAAATTAAAAATTCCAAAAAATGAAAAAACGCCTGGAGATATTAGGGTTTAGTACCTACATACCAAATTTCATGAAAATCGGACCAATAGTGTCCTCTCTGGTCGTGTATACATACAGACAGACAGACACCAGTCTAAAAACACTTTTTTGGGTTCAGGGAGCAACAAAACAAAAAATTCCACTAAAAATATTTTTGGGTTCAGGGAGCACCAACACAGATAATTGCACTAAACAATTTTTTGGGGTTCTGGGAGCACCAAAACAGATAATTCAACTGAAAATTCAAATTCGAACATTTTGACGAAAACAATACTTTCTCCATATACTACGTATAGGGTGGAGAAAGTAAAAAATGGAATATAAACACATTCAAAAACGCCCAAGAGTCCTAAACTATGGCAAAACCAATAATCTAAAGGTTGTTGAACTGATGCTTTTTATATTTCCCGACAATGAGCTCTCTGATAATGTTCTCTGTTTGGTACATCCTGTTTCAGTGACCCAAAACCCAATTTCTCTTTCTTTTTTCTACACAAATTGTATTCTACTTTGTTTAACATTGTTTATTTTGCCTGGAGCAATTATATAACCACTATTAATTATTCACCTGTACAAAAATGTTTTTTTCCTAGTACAAATCGGAACAGAGATACCGAGCTATAATTAATGTCTAAACCTATTGCAGAATGCATTGCGCAGACACAATAACCTAAAAGGATAATAACGTTAAAAATTAGTTCGTAAAAGTTTAACTTTGTTTTCGCCAAACAACTAAGAAATCTGTAATGTAATTAGAAATATAGCTTTACTTATGAAAGTTGTGAATGTTATGTCTACATTCTTTGTTAAATCAAATTAGTGTCCGAATGACTTTGTACGGATTTTCTCTCTAAAATTAAAACAATACTCCACAAATCAATGTAAGATCTACCAAATATTGTTATAATTTATGTTTAGCCAGCGTTTACAGTAAACGTATCCAAATGACAGTTTTCTCATTCATTATATACATAACAAAACAGAAACCGATTTAACTTCTGACCATAAAATTTAAGTGATTTCCTGTTTCAATTAGGCTACATGATTTAACCTACATGATTCTTCTCATAATTTCGTTCTGCAGTAATTTTAGATGTTATGGACAACTACCACTTCAAGGTACCAAATTTTTTAGTTTTTAGCCAATAACTTGGTTATCTTTTAAGTTACAGAAATAATAAAAAACCATCATGTTTGACATTAAAAAGAAATGTATAAAGTTAGCGGGTTTCGAGATATTTTAAAATACAAATTTTAAACGGCCGCAGTTTTGAAAATATATATAAAAAAACGTTTTTGGTTTTTTGAAAAGATGACGTACCAAATATGTATCCAAAATTAGCGTTCAATATACTTCCTACATCCAAAAATATTAAGTAGTTTGTAAAAAATGAAAACAAAAAAAACAGTGGATAACTGAAAATCGAAGCATTTTCGAAACTATGTGTACATATAAATTGTTGTATTTATTTTTACTAGTAGTAGAACAAGTCCGGATGTTTTTTAATTTCTTTCTGAATCACCCAGTAGTAATATGGGCATAGTAGGCTATACATACAGTTAACAAATTGCAAAGGGTAAACCTGACTGGTCTTAATCATCCGTTATGTACATTGGATACGAGTTTAATCAATTTATAGCTTATACGATCAACTAGCTATTAATTGAGTGTTCAAGATAATATTCACATTTTTACCAGCAGGGAAAACACTACACAGTTATAATCATCTTTGCAACGCAATATTGTCAACCTGCTACTAGGCTACATCTTCATATCCATTATGGAAATGAGTTAAAAGTCAGTGTAGTGTGGGAACGCGAAGAGGAAGCACTTAAGAAGAAGACGGAAGCCACAGCCACACAAGGATGGACTACATGCGGGGGATTGATTATATACACCGTTATATATACGTTTAATCAGTATTTTATTTTGATTCCTTGAGGCATTTACTTATTACATGGTGGGGAAACTACTCGTGTGAATGACTTTCAAGTGTACAAATTTTAATATGACCTTTCGATGTGCATATTTGCAGTGTCTTATGTTATTCATTTTGTCGATGACGAACAATATAAAAAAAAATGTTGTTCCTTATAATAAAAAGGCTAGAAGTCAAATGTTTGTTTGTAGATTTTAATGTAAATAGTAGTGTGTATTTATTGGGGACTCGGTCAGCTTCAGATCGCTCAACTTTGTCTTAATTAATCTAATTCTTTTTTTTAATATGATGAAATGAATGCCGAAGACATTATTCAACCTAAAAACATATAGGAACTTCGTTGAGTTTTACCGTTTGCGTTATAGCCCAGTCGGTATAGGTTACAACTAACAGTAATTGCAATACGGCTGAATTTTTTTTATAAGTACATTAATGTATGTAAATTAACATAAAAAAAGTTTACCAGTCTATCAATTTCCCAAAGTCGAAAAAAAATCGATTATAATTTTTTTTCGATTGTCCTTAATATTTCGAGCTGGGATGAAGATAGAGAAAAATAAAAAATATCACCGTGTAGGGGAGGTATTTTTCAATAAAAAAGGTCGTATGTATTTATTTCCTCCGAGCAATGGTTTGTCCGGAAAAAATTCGATAATGCAGGTATGTATTTTGCAGCAGGGGAAATCACTAAAAGGGGACATCTTATTCATATATGAAGCGTTGGCTCATTCTAAATTGGCTGAATTTTAATATATCGAATTGAAACTTGACATAGGAGTTAAAATATATAGTATTTTAAACATTTATGCTGAGTCTCAGCTTGTTATCTTGAAAATTACCCGATCTAGGAGTCGATTTCGATTATCGATTTTACGAGTACCGGACTCACGAACTAATTTCAATCTATTCCAGTTTCGTCAATTTTTGGAATATCAACTTCAAATTTGTTTTACAAGTTGATTACATCAGTATAAATATTCTTAGTAAGTATGAACGATTTTTTTCATGTCATTTTTAAAAACGAGGCGCTTGAAAATTGTCTTCTGTTTTACCTATCTCGTTTTAACTATAACCTTTGGATTCAATGACTCCATTTTCGAGATTTATGAACATATCGATTTAAAAATTGGTACAGAAGTTAAAAACACAACTGTTTTTTGCTATACTTATTTTAAAAACTGTATTTAAATAATTGACTAATCTGCAGCCGATTAACTCAAGTGTTTTGATGAAAAATGTAAAAAGGTCTAAAATTATACTTTTTTAAGTTACTTGTGCTTTGGAAAGTAAATAATAAAAAAGGTTTACACTCCTTGATATTGTTTGAATCTATATATTTAACTTGTAAAAACACTTTCAGGTTGATATTTTGAAAATTTTCTAAACTGGAGCTGTTTAAAATGAATTGGTGGGTCCGGTACTCCTAAAATCGAGAAACCCATTGATAAGTAAAGTGGCTCTAGATCGCGTAATTTTCAAGATAACAAGCAGAGACTCAGCATAAATGTTTAAAATATATATTTTAACTCCTATGTCAAGTTTCAATTCGATATATTAAAATTCGACCAATTTAGAATAAGCCAACGCTTCATATATGAATAACATGTCCCCTTTTAGTGATTTTCCCTGCTTCAAAATACATACCTTCATTATCGAATTTTTTCCAGTCAAGCCATTGCTCGGACGAAATAAATACAAATGACCTTTTTTGTTGAAAAATACCTCCTCTACACGGTGGTATTTTTTATTTTCCTCTATCTTCATCCCAGCTCGACATATTATGGATAATCGGAAAACAAATATGGTAATCGATTTTTTTCGACTTTGGGAAATCGATAGACTGGTAAACTTTTTTTTATGTTAATCTACATACTTTAATGTACTTATAAAAAAAAAAAATCAGCCGTATTGCAAATTACTGGAACATTTGGTCTAAATTTACCTCTACCGACTGGCCTATTAAAGAATTATAATTTTGAAAGCAGTAAAATTTAGATGTAGCTAATGTTCCTTCTTCTTAAAATTAATTAAATATATTATTCATAAAACATTTTCCATTGGTTAAATTTTAGGTAATAAATAGATTTAATTTGTTTTATAGTACTTGATATCAGATTTTTAAATACATCCTGTAAGTCAAAATCGGTTCTTCAAATCGGTTCTTTCAATAAATTTGAGAATTTTGTGATGAGAGATTAAAGAAAGCGTGCGCTTTGTCTTGAGGGTCGACTTTGTTTTGTGTTAAAATTTGTGTAACACCATTAAAAGTCAAGTATTTTGTAACAGTTTTATACAAATATGTTGCGTCATCATGAATTATTTTTGTGTGGTTGGGATGATAACATTGTATTATTGATTCTCGTGTGATTTATAAAAAAAGTTTAAGTGATACGTTTTTATATAACTTTAAACTCATTTAACCTCGTTATTAAATGCTGGAAAATTTATTCACAAGCAGGGGTTTAGAAGAGTCGTAACGTTTTATCATTGGCTGAAAGTAACATGTATACCTGCTAACAAATAATATAATGCTGTAACCGCATTAATTAATTAATAGGTACATTATTGATATAATCCGATCAAACCATGATTCACTTGAAGAACAGCGATAATGTAGACAGTCATTGATTGAGACGACTTCCAAACATAAGTAAGGTTCACATACTAGGATTGTCACAATATATGGTTCGAATTGATATACAACTCACTGATTGAATAGCAACAGCTGTTTTCCCTAAACATCTATTTTTTGTTTTCGATTTAAGAAGGAATTTATTTGATTTATATTTTTTTCGCTTACACATTTCCTCATAAGCAAGGGTTATTTAATTAAATTGCAAGCGAAAAAATTTAGACCAAGACCGGGAGTTGAACCCGGGACCTTTACGTTTCCGTCGTAAAAATAAAAAAAAAATAAATCAAATAATAACACCACTGTAAGCTGCAAAATAAGAATTGAGATTGTTTTCAATGTCGTATACACGAGGTATTCAATCTGTTAATTCAATAATTGCAGTAAAACCGTACAAGTGAGATAACATCGACCATTATCTGCAGCGATCAGGGTAGCTCAGTTGGTAGAGCATTACGACGGAAATGTAAAGGTCCCGGATTCAACTCCCGGTCTTGGTCTATGTTTTTTCGCTTGTAATTTCATTAAAGGAATTTATATTTTGTAGAGATAGTATACCACTTCGTTTATTCCGCAATGAATGTGTAAAAAATTACGTCCTATAACTTAACTCGGTTCAATAACAATAATACTAATACAATTAATGGTTGCAAACTTATAGAATAGTTCATTTTGACAATTCCATTAGCAATAAAAACACATGTGCTCGTTTTTTTTTACAAAAATATACCACTCTACGTAAATATAATGAATCCAGTAAGAGAAGCGACGATGACGAAATTGGGGCGAGTGAGGCAGTGACCAAGTCGAACTTGTTGGCAGATCATTGACTCGCTGACCAGTTTAATCCAAGGTCATCAACAGATAGTCTGTTCGACTCTTGCACATATTTACATATAGTTCTCTCTGCTAAACACTAAAGCCATCTAAATATATTACATATAGTATTTAATGTATCTAAGTTTTTATATACAGTTTCAAGAGTAATTATAAACATACATAAACGAAGTTACTTTGACTTCAAATTGTATAATCGATTGATGCTAAAAGTGGGTTTAGAATGTCTAATTTAATTTTGTCCATTGACGTCCGTACAGTTTTTGTATCTTTGACATGGTCGACTGCATTATATTTTGCTTTATATTTATAGTAGTTTTATATCGGTCGTGAAAGTAGGGTGAAGTGTCTAGATACAATATGAATATTTTCCTCAGCTATCTTCCCAATTGTATCGCTGCGAAAAGATGTTTGTTTCTTATGTGTACAACGAAATATAATTTTTAACATTAAAAATAAACTAGGGTTTTGAAAATCTTAAGAATCCAATTTTTTGTTTACTTAAATGTGTTCTTTTTTAAATTTATACTAATCATATCTTTTTATGTTTCAGGTAGCCTATGCTTAGTGATTCGCACATTCCGTAGTCAGAATATGTATCGAGATAAAAGTACTGACCTAAATAAAGTTTACAGGTAAACTATAAAAATTTAATTTTTTTCTTTGGCTTCCTCAAAATCAGATATTCTTGATTATTAACACGTTCACTGCTAAAGACGCTCTTGTGAGCTTCACACTGAACACTATGAGAAGCAGCCGACGCACAGTCCCATTGGGAGTATTTTCAGTACACAGTGCATTGCGTGATTCGCACGCCAACCCCCGTATTGGGAGTATTTTCAGTACACAGTGCATTGCGTGCTTTGCGGGCCAACCCCCGTATTGGGAGTATTTTCAGTACACAGTGCATTGCGTGCTTCGCACGCCAACCCCCGTATTGGGGGTATTTTCAGTACACAGTGCATTGCGTGCTTCGCACTCCAACCCCCGTATTGAGAGTATTTTCAAGACACAGTGCATTGCGTGCTTCGCACGTCAACCCCCGTATTGGGAGTATTTTCAGTACACAGTGCATTGCGTGCTTCGCACGCCAACCCCCGTATTGAGAGTATTTTCAATACACAAAACATTGCGTGCATCGCACGATAATTTTAAGCCTATGTGCTATGTACGCACATGTGCGTCCGCTTTAAAATATTAGTGATTATTACGTAGAAATGTTCAAAAATAAAAAATAAAGTAATTTCTACTCATTTAGACTATAAATATAAAAAAATAAAAGGTCAGCTCCTAGCATAGGAAATATGAAATTTGCGTAGCAGAGAACGTGTTCAGTAGTTTGGTTGGAAAGTCGTGTAAATAATATGTTCAGCATAAAACTAAAAAAAAACACATTTTCTATAATTTCGTTACAGATTAAACACTGAATAATGCATAGGCTTGTTTATCTAGAACATTAGTCAGAGAAATTCTATTTAGAACTAAACAATATCGTTTTAATGCTCTGTAAAAATTGATTTTATTACAAAATCTGAAGACATACAACAAATTTAAACGATACAGAACAAAGAACTATCAGTGTAATTTAGTTAATTTTATAACGAGTTTTCCTTATTCAATTATTAAAATCGCACAATTAAAGACACCTGCTTCACATTCCAACACCTGCTTGGATTATATTTTTAGTAAGAACGTTTTACAAATTTAAAAAAAGGAATTATTTACTATTTACACACAACCAGACATAATTTAGTTTATAGTTTGCAAAGTATTATTTGCTTAATGTTTTCATTATATGCTTAATGATGCAAAATAAGGTTTTTTTTAAAATTAATACAGCCAGTTGAGATCTTTTGCCCACTGGATCTTTTTATCATAAACATTGTAGACAAATTTCTCAAATTCCCCCCTCAGGAAGGGGGTTTCGGGGGACACTAACACCTTTTAAGCGCTATAGTTTTCTTGTTATGGAAAAATAATAAAGAAGACGGAAGAAATTCAGTCATGCTAGAAACTTAAAATTTTGTACAAAGGCTCTTTTTAGCATAACAATGAAATAAAACCCCTCTAAGGTGGGGTTAGGGGGGGGGGGGTTAGATTGAAAATAGTGGTTTTTAAACAAAAAAATTGGATACAAAAAATTTTTAATGCAATTTTATAAAATAAGTTTTTAGACCTTGAGCACCTCTTTCGTGATCTTGGAGGAATAGTTAAGGGCGTTAAAAGGTTAAAAAACGTATTTTCCAAAAATAATACGCGTAAAATAGGAGACTGGGCAAAATTTCTAATAGACATTAAATGTAAAAGTTGTTGCTTTACCTTAATACCTTTAATTTAAGACCATAATCTTCCTCCTAAGTGCTATAGAATTCAAGTATGGTTAAAAATGATCGCTATTTACCTCATCCGCACCACGCTGTAGCTACATACAGGTCTAACAAGAGTTATTAGTTTTATTTTAATTATCAATTTTATGATTGGATGTGTATAAAAGTGAATGCACAATTTTACATACACACACTCTCACGCATGTTACATATATATTTATATAATTATACATACTCTGCATATAATATACAATATAGGCCTATATAACAGATATGTACACATGCAAATGTGCTTTGTTTGTGTAATATAAATATATATTACGTGCGTGCGAGGTTATGTGTGTATGTGTTGGTGTGTTAGTGTGTTTGTAAAATTGTGCATTCACATTCATACACATCCAAGCATAAAATTTATAATTTAAATAAAACTAATAACTCTCTATGGCCTGTATGTAGCTATAATAAAGTATGGTTAGGATAAGGTAAATAGCGATATTTTTTAACATTACGCGGTTTTTAAGATATTTACGTTTGAAATTTTTAGGCAGCCGCCATTTTTAAATTAATGATTGTAAAAAAATATTTTTTTTTCTGTAATTAGGTCTTTAGGTAATACAGCTAAATACCAAATTTCATTTAATTATAACTAGCTGTTCTCGAATTAAAATTTCCTATGCGAAAAAAACAAAATGGCGGCTATACGAGTAACTTTTGAGTTTTCGAAATTTTGAATATGATATTTTGGCTTGTCTATGGTCCAGGAATAATACCTGAAAAGGTCGGTAGAGAGTTCAGAGACACCCTGTAGATCTGTACATAGTCTCCCACATTAAATATGTATTATTATGTTTTAAACTGTTAAGTTAATTTTAAAATCTCATAAGCCTATGTTGCTCGGGAAAGCTTAAATAATCAGCAAGTGGAAGATTTATTGAAATAGTTTATTTATTATCCCGAAATCCTAATAAACAAAGTGTAGTTCTTTCTTATATTACTATAAATACATTAATTACAATAAACGATTAACTTTTAAGTATTTAAATATTTGAATAAGAAATTTTGTATTAGCAAGAGCTTTCCAAAAATATATTTTAAAATTACTAAAAACTGAAAAATATCTGAAAAATATCCCTATTTAATATCAAACACGTTGTTCCCAAGTGCCACCGGCAACAAAATAAACCAATCTGCACCACAAAATTAAAGTAACAATCCAGAACTCAATCCACCTGTAAAACATACTTTCTACAAAACGAATTTCTTGTAAATGATTTTCATTGTTTAAACAATAATATTTTGAGTATCCCACACGAAGTCGTAGACCTCCGAAGAGGTTGTTAGGCAGAAGGTATCCGTGGGTTGGTGCTTCCTGCCATTGTCCTATCTGCCATCGTCTCTCTTGCATAACTATACCATTGTCACCGCAGTCATTGGGAGACGGTATCATGACAACGCTTCTTCTGGGTTATGTATTTCTTTCACGGGCGAATTTCATTAGAGCAACAGAGATATTTTGATGGATTTGTTGTTTGCGGAGTTTTGCTGGCTGTGTTTTCCTTCCTTATTGGTCTTTTATAATTAAGAATCTTCAATAAAAACATCACATTCAATTTGCCTTTGTTGTGACTAAAGGTCACTTTATAGTTTTTAATTTAACCCGCAAAAAGGTTAGAAAGTTAACTAGTTTTGACGTATTTGGACTTAGACATTAGTACTGTTCACTTTTCTTTCGTGTTGGCGGTTCTGTACTTTAAAAGGAAAAACAAACCTCTTATAAGATCACTCGAAGTTTGTGTGCCACATTCGATTTTGTCAGGAAAAAATTAAGATATCACAATGAAACTTGGAATAGGATATATTTAAATAATGAAACGTAAAAAATAATAATATTTTGCTATACAAATCATAGGGGGAATGTCAAATTTAGAATAAAATTTACAATAGCATCTTGTGACGTATCACTTTAAAGGGGTGTATTTATGGATATAAAAGATTTATTTAAATTGTTTTCAAGTTATTTCCAAAAATGTTAAAATTTCAAATTCAAAACCCCATTCCCATATTTTCAAAACTTCTGCAGTTAAAATGTGTAAAATAATTGCACTTACAAATTTGGTGGTGTTATAAATACCCATATACTTATAACGGACTTAACATTTTGTGAAAAGTGATGCACAAATATTGTTTCCATTTATGCTGGTTACTTTGATTTTGTTTTGGAAAACCGTGCACTGGTTCCCACAACCAATGTATAGTTTATTCCCGGCATGGTTATTGTGATTGGTTTACAGGTGAGGTGCAATATATTAATGTTATAAACTTCGCGACGGCTAAACGTACTGAACCTTTGGTTCTCGGGTCAAACTCGAACCTCTCCAGACTTTACACGACTTTAATTTTCGTAATTTATATTTTTCTTTCCATCCTATTCAGCTTTGAATGATAATCTTTTAATTTTAAAGCGATACAGTTAGTTATTTGCAAACATGTATATTTACAAATAAAACACTTCGCTCAGTTGGTTTTGCATAAACCTGATCGAATAATTTACGTTGGCTTTTCCGTGCGTGTGACTGAATTGTTAGTCCAGTCTACTGCACTTTAAATTCCGTGTGTTATATCACCCCTCCTTCATTAGTTATATAGCCCTAAAGAAAAAATTTAAGAAAACAAACAAAAATCAATAAGTTATCCCACACCTTCATCATTAGTTATACGGGCACAAAGTAAAGACGTAAGTAAACAAAAAGATTCCGCGTGTTAACCCACCCCTCCTTCATTAGTTATATGGCAATAAAAAAAAATTTAAGAAAACAAACAAAAATCAATAAGTTATCCCACATCTTCATCATTAGTTATACGGACACAAAGTAAAGACGTAAATAAACAA
>JAGFPH010000242.1:187277-199132 GCA_018207615.1 Philaenus spumarius | reverse complement strand
CAAATGTTTTCAATGCCATTACAATAATCATCTGTTTTCTTTTAAACTGTATTTTATTAGAGGTAAGCCTAATGTTGTATCTATTTATAGTTACCATGGCAACGAATACTTCTGCTAAATAAAAATACCTTTTATTTAGTTGTTTAATGTTATAGGCCTAACCTAAACGATGTTCACGGAAATTTGCAATAATAGTTATTGAAATCATAGCCCTGCTTATAATCGAGCTTTAGCTCGGTCTCCTGGTACTAACTCCTAATAGCATAACAAGTATATAAATTTGTATTATTTAAATAACAATATTTTGGTGTGTTCCGAAATCTCAAAGATCGTATTTCATTATCCGTATACAATTATAGGGTATTTCAGAAATATTCGTCGATTCTTGGGATAAGTAAATCGATTTGGTCGAACTATCGCCAAAATTAATCAATATAGTGAATGAGGGTAAGAATGTTTGTACTTGATAAAATGTGATCTAAAGTAAAATGACAAAAGAAAATGGAGCAGATGTTGTATTAGTGCCATTTAAAACCAATTCTCTTTTCGATTTATTAATTGTTATTTCAATATTTTTGATACAAACT
This sequence comes from Philaenus spumarius, assembly GCA_018207615.1. Taxonomy (NCBI): domain Eukaryota; kingdom Metazoa; phylum Arthropoda; class Insecta; order Hemiptera; family Aphrophoridae; genus Philaenus; species Philaenus spumarius. The sequence goes on along the minus strand of JAGFPH010000242.1, from coordinate 198,545 downwards.
AATAAAATCTGCGCAAATATTGTTAGATAATATTAGGTAACTACAATTAGCATTAATTAATTAATCATTGTTTAATAAATTAAATAGCCTAAATATTTGTTTAAGGCACGAAGAAACAATATCATTTAAAGCCAATTATACTACACATTAATTTACTTAATAGGCCAGTCGGTAGGGGTAAATTTAGACCAAAAGTTCCAGTAATTTACAATACGGCTGATTTTTTTTATGAGTACATTAAAGTATGTAGATTAACATAAAAAAAGTTTACCAGTCTATCGATTTCCCAATGTCGATTATCATTTTTTTTTCGATTATCCTTAATATTTCGAGCTGGGATGAAGAAAGAGAAAAAAATACCACCGTGTAGGGGAGGTATTTTTCAACAATAAAGGTCATATGTATTTATTTCGTCCAAGCAATGGTTTGTCTGGAAAAAATTCGATAATGCAGGTATGTATTTTGTAGCAGGTAAAATCACTAAAAGGGGACTTGTTATTCATATATTAAGCGTTGGCCCATTCTAAATTGGCCGAATTTTAACATATCGAATTGAAACTTGACGTAGGAGTTAAAATATATATTTTACACATTTATGCTGAGTCTCAGCTTGTTATCTAGAAAATGACCCGATCTAGCAGTCGATTTCGATTATCGATTTTAGGAGTACCGGACCCACGAACTAATTTCAATCTATTCCAGTTTCGTCAATTTTTGGAATATAAACATCAAATTTGTATTACAAGTTGAGTACACCAGTATAAATGTTCTTAGTAAGTATGAACGATTTTTTTCATGTTATTTTTAAAAACGAGGGGCTTGAAAATAGTCTTCGTTTTTACCTATCTCGTTTTAACTATAACACTTTTGGATTCAACGACTCCATTTTCGACATTTTTGAACATATCGATTTAAAAATTGGTACAGAAGTTAAAAACACAATAGTTTTTTGCTATACTTATTTTAAAAACTATATTTAAAAAATTGACTATCTGCAGCCGATTAACTCAAGCGTTTTGATGAACAATCTAAAAAGGTCTAAAATTATACTTTTTTTAAGTTACTTGTGCTTTGAAAAGTAAATAATAAAAAAGGTTTATACTCCTTGATCTTGTTTGAATGTATATATTTAACTTTAAAAAAACTTTCAGGTTGATATTTTGAAAATTTTCTAAACTGCAGCTGTTTAAAATGAATTCGTGGGTCCGGTACTCCTAAAATCGAGAAACCCATTAATAAGTCAAGTGGCTCTATATCGGGTAATTTTCAAGATAACAAGCTGAGACTCGGCATAAATGTTTAAAATACATATTTTAACTCCTATACCAAGTTTCAATTCGATATATTAAAATTCAGCCCGTTTAGAATGAGCCAACGCTTAATATATGAATAAGATGTCCCCTTTTAGTGGTTTCCCCTGCTGCAAAATACATACCTGCATTATCGAATTTTTTCCAGACAAACCATTGCTCGGACGAAATAAATACATATGACCTTTTTTGTTGAAAAATACCTCCCCTACACGGTGGTATTTTTTATTTTTCTCTATCTTCATCCCAGCTCGAAATATTAAGGATAATCCAAAAAAATGATAATCGATTTTTTTTTCGATTTTGGGAAATCGATAGACTGGTAAATTTTTTTTATGTTAACCTACATACTTTAATGTACTTATAAAAAAAAATCAGCCGTATTGCAAATTACTGGTAGTTGTAACCTATACCGACTGGGCTATAATTAATTGTTCAAGATTTCACACGGTCTGAACTTTTATAGTGTAATTATGATTATACATAACCCTATGAACAATGCTGATGTGAGGAGGAGAACATAAATATTAAATTAACATAAATAAATATTGAGCTTGACTTGTGAGAAGATATACTTGATAGAAAACAACTTGTACACAGAATCTCACTAATACGTTTATTAACTCAAACGCGTTTCAACGACAAAGTCGTCATCTTCAGTAATAAACGTATTAGTTGTGAGATTATGTGTACAAATTTTATTCTATCAAATCAAGTTCACACTTTTGAAAGAAAACTTAGCTTCAGAATTGGCATTGATTAGTATCACAAAAATATTCCAAAACAGTTTATAATTTGGACAAATTCCTTTCGGGTTTCGCTTGACCCTGAAACGCCGTAAATAACTCGCGCTTGTATTACCTCACCCTTCACCTTCACTCACTTAACGCACGCACCTTGACCCGTCCTTCCGTCGATGAGTTAAGACCATCAGGAGTGATCTCACGTGACCTTTCCTCCGCGTAACATTTAGCTACCATCGCGTAGTAGTCGCTGCGGTCACACCATCGCAGACCTTGCGAAGGTCGTTCAAAAAAACTAACAACAAAATACGCAAATGATAATAGTGATTACATGTGCGGTCTGTCGGGTTCAAGGTCCGACACCTGCAGCATTCCACGAGATGTCCCCGCCGCCCAAACATTGACCGCTTAAACTTGTTCCTCTTCTTGCTCGGCCGGTTAGTCTCCGCGAGCCAGTTCAGTTTCACGTGAATACAAACCACGATACATGTTATCATTGTAATCGGCGTGAATCAGACAAAATAATTTCAAAAGCTTAATTTATAAATGTTTATTTTAAAAATACTCAATGTGTTGGTATTAAATAAAGCGTTAGGTCTTCAGTTGAGTTTTACAATAAAAGAATTACTAGGCCCAAGCGATATGACGAAATTATAAGGATTCAATTGCTATTTAAAATGATTGGTACTTATTTAGCATAATTTTAAGAAAAATGATTACAACTACACAATTATCAATCAACTCAATAATCCAAGATTATAAGATTTACGATTTTTATATTTTCGCTCTGTTTATAAATTTTGGTTTGTATGTAAACTTTTCAAAATTTGACTTTAAACTTTAAATAATCCCTAGATAAGACCACATTCTTTGCTTCCCATAGTTTTTTTAGCAGGAATAAATTAACAGAATATTCCCAATAAATAATTCCTAAACCAATTTGTCAACTGCGAAAAAGTATCGTAGGCGTTGATAAGAAAATCAAAAATCATAAAAACAGATTGATTCAATACAGCACTTGGATTTTCAATAAAATTGATCACAGTAAACCCAATTTAAAACATTAACTATTTTCGTTTTTAAGAAATCAGTTTTTTAGATGTATTATAAGTTAGGCTTAAAACTGATGTACATTCGTTTACAAAATTAATAAATCACCTAAAAAGGTAGAGATGGTAATGACGGATATGTACGTTTATTACAAGATTAAAAACGTAGTTACAAAAATTGCGATCTCAGAATCTCAAAACTGAAACGCTTTTCTAAAAGTATATATTGTATATTAATTAGTTGTAACTGACCTACATAACATTGTAAGTAAATAAATAGATTAAGATGATTGAATGAAAATATTTTGCAACAGTTTTAATTACCGATTACTTCTACGTAGAACTAAATATATTTTAAAATATTTTATACTAAGGACTGAAGGTACTTAGTAAGTTTAATTATAATTAAATAATAACTTACCTTGTAATACCCCAACTTTTTAACCACATTTACAAAATTATTTTTGCTATTTTCTGCAGTTTCGAATGCATGCAGAAAATGTATTCGAATGTATCTCTTCGAAAATGACGTAGGCGACGAAACCTAAAAATGCCAAATGATTTACAGATTTAGAAAAAATATATATCTTCTATTTATAAACCTACTATAATTTATATTGTAAAAAGGTTTTAGAACTTTGCACTTTTTAGTTCTTGATTGGTTTGCGTTTTATTTGATTGTGTTTTATTTTATTTGCAATTTTCTAAACAGAAAGGGGTAGATGTTGGAGCCAACAATTATTACTTCCTACAATTGGAATAGTAACTCTATTCAATAAATATAATTTTTCTATTTGTCTTGTGTACATTTCTCTGTTCAACCTTATCAAATTTTGAGTTAAATAAAATATAAAATAAATAACTCACTCAGCATAGGAATAATTGGATGCTTTAAATAAGGCCTATATAATTTCCTACAAACCAATTTGAGTCTTTAGTGGTGCATTTCAAAATTGGCTACTTTATTGCACTTTTATTTAGCAGAACCTCATTAATCATTTTAACAATTTAAAGTGTCCTGTAGTGAAAAATCGAATTTATGGGTTCTTTCAAATCATAAGCATGTGTACTTAAGGAGGGCGGTACACCTTGTCGCATCCGTTTTGCAAACAAAAAATAAATGATTTACTGTGACCTTACTTAAAGGAATTTTTGGTAAATTTTTTATGGTAGGCTTAAATCCATTACATAGTTCATACAAAACATTTTACCATTGATTTTTTTTAAACCAAAACGTTTTTATTACTTAAAAAAAATTAATCGATAGCAGAAGATCCTATTTACCTCATAACTTTTTCTCCCTTAAAGATAAACTGAAAATGTAAAGTTTTCCTGGTTTCTAATGACTAGTAGAACATTTTGAACCAGAATTACATTAGTACACTCAAAAACAGGTTTTCAGGAGTTTTTTTTAAATGCAAAAACTAAAAAATGTAAGCGAAACCAGTGTTTGTAATTATTGTTTCCTAAATATTTCAAAACCTAAAGCTATCAAATTGTTATCAGTTATTGATGACATCTAGGAACCAGAATCAATGTGGTGAGTTATAAAAATGTTTATACTTTTTATTACTTTTTTAAATACAAAAATTTAGAATTTTTAGTTTTTGCATTAAAAAAAATCCTGAAAACCTGTTTTTGAGTGTACTAAAGCAATTCTGGTTCAAAATGTTCTACTAGTCATAAAAAAAACCATGAAAACTTCACTTTTTCAGTTTATCTTTAAGGGGGAAAAATTTATGAGGTAAATAGGATCTTCTGCTATCGATAAATTTTTATTTATTTTTTAAAGTAAAAAAAGGTTTGGTTTAAAAAAAATCATTGGTAAAATTTTTTTATGAACTATGTAATGTACCCAAGCCTACCATTAAAAATTGACCAAAAATGCCTTTATGTAAGGTCACAGTAAATTATTTACTTATTGTTTGCACAACGGCAGCGACAAGCTGTACCGCCCCCCTTAAATAAATAAATAAATATATACAGTACGATTTTTTAACCGTGCCCTCGGCTCGGCTAGAGCTCGGTGGGCTAGCGGTGTAGCGGGGAGGGATTGTAAAGGCAGTTCCACAAACTTCGAATAAACAAAAATGATTGAATAATTATTCGAATAAAATTATTGAAATAGAAACTACTTAAACGAGTCACAGACTACTTGTCTCTTGTTTGAATATTCGAATAATAATACTGTGGTGTGGTTAAGGTAAATGCCAGACACCAAGTAGGCCTACTTCCCCCGGCCAGATGTAGTTTTAATTGAAACGCACACATTATACCGCTGTACCGAGCAAACCGTAAGTCAAACGATAAAATGTTTCAAATAAAATATTTAATTTGGACCTTTATCTAAAACTTTCTCGCTAACACTTTGTCTCTGACCAACAAATAAAAAACTTTCCAGCGGTGTGAAAATTTCATGTCATTATTAAAGTACATTGTTGTAATATTGATTTTTAAAATGTGAAATAGGTTTTGTAATTGATTTTCTTTTACATCATACGAATGTTATAGTTCTTATCTGCGTATCCGTGAAAGTTTCATAATTTTACATCGCTGCTAAGTGTATTAAATGACAGTGATACTGAAGCTCGGTTTTCACCGCTTCACGCCGCTCGGCTCAGTTTTCGTGGAGAAAACTAGAGTAGACAAAGTGATTTCTAACGTTATCATTCAGGTTATCCGAGGGCACGGTTAAAAAAATCGTACTGTAGATAAATGCAAATCATGCTTTTGGGAATTATCAGTATACACAGAAACAATTACAAAAAGAATGAGAAAGTAACAGCAAGGCCTCAGTGAGAGCAACCTATTATGCACGACTTCGGAACAACCTCAAACAATTAACTAGTTTTTTGTTTCCTAAACTGTTTCATTATTTTGCTCGCACGACCACGTTCTAAATGCGGAAGTGGAAGTGAGTGACCTTCGAGCGAAGTGAACTCAATTTGTTTGCGTAACAGATGAGACCGCTTGCAAACAGGAAGTTGCGCGTGTTTCCGGCACGCATCTTCCCCGCGGCCACAGCACCAGAACCAAACTAATCTAATTGTTTGCTTTTTACGCAGCGTGAACTTGTTCCACGATTGGCTATTTAGTGAAGGCGGGCTGAAGGTTTTAATTTAGTTGATTTTGTATTCTCCTCACTAACATCTCTTCTAGATCTTGTTTTTAAAGAAGACAAAACTCACGTATAGTCAACATTATTGATAATTTGTTTAATGTAAAACTAGGGGCTCTGCCCCTGGACGCTCCGCGTCCCAACCCCGCCTCGGCCTTCGGCGTCAAATGGCTGCTTCGCTTCGCTCGCAGTTGGAAAATTTTACCTAATCTAATAAACGGTATCAGTTAACTGACACAAACTTTCTCCCAACTTACTGTAGTCAAAATAATATTGTTTTTAATCATTTTATTTACTACTTTTTAGAACAAAACAAAAAAATAATATTCTACCTACGTCAATCGTAAAAAAAAGTTATTGTCCCAGGCGGGATTCGATCGCGCGACCTTTGAATTACTGGCCGTCTTCTCTACCGTTGTGCTATCCCTTGCGGCCGTTGCCGTGATGCTAGATTGACAACATAAACTTGTTTATTTTTTAACATTTCCCCATAATTATGAAACGCCGAAGTTTTGATAAAAGCGGATGGTGTCATTTTGTTTGGCATCTTAAGCACTATAAATACTGAAAATTTGATCAAAATCGTTAGAGCCGTTTTTGAGAAATTTGCATTTTTGTCGTTTTTTATTGGTTTTTAGGGGTAAATTACCCTTAAAAATTAAAAATTCCAAAAAATGAAAAAACCGCCTGGAGATATTAGGGTTTAGTACCTACATACCAAATTTCATGAAAATCGGACCAATAGTGTCCCCTCTGGTCGTGTATACATACTGACACACTGACAGACAGACACCACGTTAAAAACACTTTTTTGGGTTCAGGGAGCACCAAAACAAAAAATTTCACTAAAAATATTTTTGGGTTCAGGGAGCACCAACACAGATAATTGCACTAAACAATTTTTTGGGGTTCTGGGAGCACCAAAACAGATAATTCAACTGAAAATTCAAATTCGAACGTTTTTACGAAAACAATACTTTCTCCATATACTACGTATAGGGTGGAGAAAGTAAAAAAACTGGTAGTTGTGAAGAATTATAATAAAACTTGATTCTAATAATTAGGCCAATTGGTGTGTTGGTTAGTTAGCATTTTTCGTTGATTTTTGTTTGTGTTTGTTTTTAGTTTGTCAATGTAACCTCAAAAAGGTAATATTCTTCAAATTTTCTAAGTAATGTTGCTATGGTAATGAAAGTAAACAAACATGATATGTTGCTAAGTTTTTTATACGAACAGCTGTTTATGTGCCCCTGATAAAATCAATAGAACGTATGTTATGTTTTATTTATAATAATTGGTGTTTTAGTTCATTGTAGGCCTAACCTAAAATTATATTCAGTTTTTGATCCAAATCAGTTGTTGATCAAAATCAGCTGTTTTAAGCTTTTCATACGAACAGCTGTTTTTGTGCCCCTGGTAAAATCAATAGAAATCTTTCATCCATAAGATTAACATTGAAACTTTGAGAGCCACTGGGGCGTAGCCCTAATGTCCTAGGACTTCGGTAAATGGCCTAAAACCTTCCCAGGGTTAACCTGTGTTACTATGCAAAATTTCAAAGCAATCGGATGGACGGTATACAAACGCAAAGTGGACAAAGAACAAAAAACCCCATAAGGAATACACAGCAGGAATTTGCATTTGATTATAACTTTTGTAAGGCGAAAGATACATGATTTGTAATGCTTGATTGATGACATATCTGTGAATGATTACCTGCAATTTAAAAAAAAAATAAGGAAATCGGCCGGATAGAATGGCCGTACTGACTGCCACAAGTTTTCATAAATTCTTTTAATATATAGATGTTATGCGAATAACAACTAAAATTATATCGACAAATATTTGTTAAATTTAAGGGAAATCTTAGACATATAATCATACTGTTAATCAAGTTAAACCACAACGTTACACAATTGAAGCTTTACTTCAAACTTTTAGGCAGAAACATTACTTAAAACTAAAACATAAGGATAGTTAACTTTCGTTCTTTGGATGATTTATAAACGGTTTTTGGGATAGTCATAAGACAAAATTTATTAATCGTAATTTTTTTCATTTTAACGTAACACGACAACAATGTAATCTATACATAATTAATTTGCTAGGGGTTATTTTGTGAGTAGAACTCCTCCTAGAGTTTTTAACCGATTTTGATGTGTTTGGTGTCATTTTACAGAGCTCACTCTGAAGTTGTGCTTCCCTTAAATGAGCTCAATGTATGTTAAGGGCTTCGCCCCAGTGGCCCTCAAAGTTGCCATGTTAATCTTATGGAAGGTCAATTTTAAGGAAGAAGAAGAAAGATTTCTTTTGATTTTAACAGGGGCACAAAAAACAGCTGTTCGTATGAAAAGCTTAAAACAGTTGATTTTGATCAACAGCTGATTTTGATCAACAACTGATTTGGATCAAAAACTGAATATAATTTTAGGTTAGGTAAATCAAGCAATAGCGAAGCATTGCCCGGTCCACTAGTTAAAATTAATTAAACACAAGCTCAATGTGTGTAAAACATTACTAAATATAACGAAATGTTTATAAAATTACATTTCGATTTGAAATTTACCACGAATTAAAGTTGTTTGGAAAATACGAAAAACATCAAGACAATTTTACGTTCATTATAAATTACTATTGCGCTTGACTTGTGAGTAGATAACTTGATAGAATAAACTTGAACATATAATCGCACAACTAATACGTTTATTCACTCAAACGCGTTTCAACAACACCATCTTCAGTGTTGCACGTGCTACAATCTAACTATAACTCAAAAGTATTAGTTGTGAGATTTTGTGTTCAATTTTATCCTATCAATTTTACATTCGTTCTTATGGATCCGGAAAATTAAAATTCTTCGTTCTTTCTGAATTACCAATTAGAATCATGTTAAACTTATTACTGTAATACTTTCTATTCAGATTTTTAACTTCCCGTTAAGAAAATTTAAAATTTACTAAAATCGGGAAGTTATTGGTTTCACCCCGTTTTTCGAAAATCGAGTATTCATCAGATCTCGATGTTTTGAGGTCCTAGGAATCTTCCCTGACCACTCCCGAGAGGGTGTCACCCTGTCTGTATGTATGTGTGTGTGTGTATGTAAGTATGTAACCCGCTTATAACTTTTGAACGGCTTAACCGATTGGATCCTACCAAACGGCGTTCTAAAGAGTTCTATAAAACTTAGATTTCCTGAAAATTTCAACTAATTCGGACCGGTAGGTTCTGAGAAATTTCGAAAAAACTAAGAAATACATTTTTTTCAAATCAGGTTTTTTGGAATAACTTTTAAACGGCTTTACCAATCAATTCCATAATCTTAACAGCTTTTAACCTTGAAAAGCGACGTTGATCGCTACCAGTCTGGTCAAAATCGGTTAATTCGTTCTTGAGATATCGTGAACGAAAGAAAATCAAAAAAAGTGTTTTTTCTCAATTTCTCCGAAATTTTTCATGAGAAAAATTTTTGTTGTCGATTCTTTCAATGGACTCGAAATACTGCATCGATTGCCGCAAATCGCATAAAAATCGGTTGATTCATTCGCGAGATATCGTGAATGAAAGAAAATAAAAAAAAGTGTTTTTCCTCAATTTCTGCGAAACTTTTCATCTGAAAAATTTTTGTTGTTGATTCTTTCAATGGACTTAAAAAACTGCATCGATTGCCGCAAATCGCATAAAAATCGGTTGATTCATTCAAAACTTATGGCAGTTCAAAATTTCCAAAAATAGTGTTTATCAAACTTTCATCATACTTTTGAGCTCGAAGGGTCGTTATGAAGGTTAATTATTGAAATTATAGGCAACTTTATTTAAGATTAAAAATTTTTCAGTTGCTTGGAAGTTTCTACTATTAAAATTGAAAACTTTTTATATATTATTATAAAAATATAAATTATAAGTAATATTTTAATATAATAAAACATTTCAACTTCTTTGTAATTAAACTTAGCGGGAAGTTACAGGGATGGCCTTTAGGGTCAACCGCTTTCCAAATTTTTTTTCTTTTATGCCTTATAAACAAATTGTAATACAATTCATTAATTTAATTTACAAAGTAAACGTGATTTTTGTAAAATCTAAGAAGTATATACTTACTTAAATGAGTGTCACAATTAACTATTGGGAAGCAGTAGAAAGTTTTAAAATAACTGTGGAAATTTTGTTTTAATATAGTAGGAAATATTTTCTAGTACCAAGGTTTTAAACAACATGATGATTATGACCTCACACATAATGTATCACTATAAAACTTACAAGAAGAAGATAGGCGAAAAAGATAACTTTCAAAATCCCCTTGAAAAAGTAATCATCAGAGAAAATTACTTTGCTGGGAGGGAATTTTCGTTTCAATAAATAGACGTTGAAGGGTCATCCACTTGTGAACTTAAGATACGCGCATTTGAACAATCTGTAAATAAGAAAAGATATCTAGATCTCCTTGAGGTTAGACATAAACGTTTTAAGTAGGCATTGGCTTTTAACTGTGAAGAATAAGCGACTATCGACCATTATCACTTTGAGCCTTCAATAATAACTGAAGATGAGACACGGTTGAGATTACCTTGAGATTATCTAATTATAAAAGGAAACCTTTACCGTCGCCGTTTTATTCCAAGAAATAATCGCCTTAAAGGACATAGAATAACTGTTGTTGATACTTCATTTGCTATTTAAATCATGACAATTCCCCGTTCCACCACACAAGGATGCATAATAGTGTTACATACATCACAGAAGATCTGAAGGTCGCTACTTTTACTGTCAGATCTAGGAACAGAACTCTCAATGCCACTAGAAACTTAGCCTTAAACATTCTAACCTATTTTATAGTTTGATACGCTGGAAGGAATTAAATCTTTTAGGCCGTAACGTTTTTAACAGTGAAGTGAAGCGATGGAATGGTTTTAACAAGAAAACTTTTAACAGAAACAGTAATCACTTTATATTAGTTAATAACTAACTACATACATATAAATTTATTAACAATGTTAACATACTATAAACTTCTAAAACCCTAGTTAACAGAGAAAGCTCACATCGTTAGC
>JAGFPH010000242.1:84485-105249 GCA_018207615.1 Philaenus spumarius | reverse complement strand
ATTTTCGTCTTATTGTTTAGTGTTACCCTTCCTAAACACAAATTATGAGGTCTGGCAGTCGAAAGCTGTCTTAAACTAGTTGCCAGACCGGTTTTTATATAGCGAAAAATTTCCGCGATATAAATATAGCTAATTTTTCGCGATATAAATATCAGTCTGGCGGCCAATACCCGACAGTTTTCACGGTGATATTGTGTTTTCAAAGGTAGGATACAAAAAATTTGTTCATAGCCCATCTTTACGAAGTGATCAACTGCATCATCTTGCGGCGATGTCGGATGAGGAAACTATCAAAACGTGCACGTTTTGAAACGAAGCTGCACGTTTGAGAAAAGATATACATAACACGCCAACTTCGCCATTATTTATACAACTTAATGTGGAAGATGTAAAAAAAGGAGAAACTGTAATACCTGCATCTGTTTCCTCTTTTCGTACTGATTTAATTGGGGGGATCAGATCCAAGACGCCGGAAAAGTGAGAATACCCTAAGAGCAGGTTGTTGTCGAGCGTCATTATGTTTGCTGTCACAAATGGTAGAATTAAACCTTCAATACACATCACGCTTGGTTTGTGTATGACTGGTAGCAGAAAAGTAATTAACATTTTAAATCGATTTGGTCTTACACTGAGCTACACTGCCCTAGAAGGAATAGAAACGGAATTGTGTTATTCCGATCTGAATACGAGCGAGTCGGTTTTATTTCCATATGCAATGCATAAATTACCAGAGCTGGCAACAGGAATTGCTTTTGGTAATTTCGTCAGGTACGTTGAAACTGTGTCGGGGAAAGACAATCTTCAAGATACTGTTTGCATAGTACACCAACTTTCCACACCATATCGACCATTAAAGAGAAAAGCTGACAGTGATATTTCTCTGTCAAGTCAGCCAAAACGAAGAAGATTATTCCAAAATGATATTACATGCAACTCCCGTCCTAAAAACGCTTAGCGAGTTTTGCCCAAATATATTTTACCAATTTAGACGTACATACACGATCATACATTTTCCATCAGTTTTGTTACTCATAACTTCCGAACGAACGTGAAAATTAAATACCATATCAGGTTTTTGGGTGCATGGTTTATGAGTAGATTTGAACTGAAATATTTGCTAAGAAAAAACTTACACCCCTTGGATGTAAATAATCGAAATGCAATAATTTGTTTTCTATCCTCTAGATAAATTAATGTAGGCCCTAATATATTTTTAAAAATTATTAACATAGTTTATATTTTTTACAACAACAATTTATTTCTCTTAATAAATATAAATAGGCTACAATAATTATTTACTGTACATTATTAAAGTTAACCAAGTAATATAGTTACATACTTAAAAGTTCCCTATAAACAATGTTCCTAATTTTATTTTCTGGCTGAATAATGGCCAATTTGTCTGGTGAACCGACTCTTGAGCATGCCACGTAAAACTGACCATGAGAAAAACAATCATTTCTCAGATCCACACCAGCCATTCTCAAACTCTGTCCAAGCGCTTTATAGTCATGGCATAGCAAACTCTAATTGAATTTGAAGACGTTTGAATTCAAAATGGTAGTCTAAGGGAATAAGAGGAATTCTTAGGATGGATACGACTTCTCCTTCGTATTTTCCTGTTAAAATCACAACTTCAATAACATTTTTGTGTAGACTTTACACTTGTAGTCTGGTGCCATTGCACAGTTTTGGAAGATTAATATTGCGCAGTAACATTATTGGTGAATCAATTTTAAGGTAAAGAATATGATGTGGTATTAAGGGTGGATTAAGCATATGAAAACATTCTACAATATGCAAGCATCATCTACTTCTACTACTGTATCAACAGACTCATACTTTACATTGTATGTTTGCAGCTTTTCTAAAATAAAGTTGTTAATAATATTGGCTGGAGCCGACATAATAATAACATTTCAAGAGGCTTGCCGAGCAATTGTATTACTGGAAGACGATGCTCAATGGAATAAAACTTTAGAAGGAGCCTCACTTTCTGATTCTCCTTATAAAATTCGTGAATTGTTCACTATCATGCTGGTTTTTCGCCAAGTTGGAAATCCAATTAAATTGTTTGAGAAATACCGAGACAATTTTGCAGAAGATAATAAGACAAATGGACAGAGAACAAGGAAATGTTGAATTGGTTCTTGACATTGTTTATAACCAATGTATAATTCTTCTTGAAGATATGGTCATTTCTACGTCAGTTAAAACTCAGTCACAATTTGGACTCATTTCACTATCACGAGAACAAGGGGTGGTTATTATTAACCATCAATATCTAAGTGAATTGGCGTATGACACGGATCAGCTTGCAGAAGAAGTAAAAGTAAATGTTACAAAATTAAATCAAGAACAGAAAAAAGCCTACGAAATAATACTGACTAGTGTCGCTTTAACTGTGCGAAATTTTTCTTTCTTGATGCTCCTAATGGGACCGGAAAAATAGGGGATGCGGAATACTACCCCCCGGAAAACTACCCCCCCCAAGCAGGTTCCTACAATTATACTGTTATCGGCAACATACTGTGCCTAAACAGTTTAGGTTAGTCCTCTAGTTTTTTTTTTATTCTAATTATATCGAAACTTGAGTGTGCGTGACTGGAAAACTGCCCCCCCCCCCGATCTCTGACGTCAAAATGACGTAGGAACCTGCTTGGGGGGGGTAGTATTCCGGCGACCCGAAAAATATTCTTGATCAATCTATAATTCACAAAAATTAGGAGTGAAAAACGTATCGCTATTGCTGTTGCTTCTGAATTACAGCTACCTTAAGTAAAATTTAATCATAACAAGTATTTGTAAAAGGAAAGTTTTAAAGGAAAATCAAAGAAAAGTTTAAATATTATTATAGAAAAAAGGGTGAGAGTTTTCACACCTTAGACTCAAAATAAATAAGAAAATTCAATTTTTAAAGATTATAATAATTAAAGTTAATGTAGTAGAGTATAATAATGTATGTACAACCCAGTATACCAAATAAATTTCGGGAAATTAGTTAAATAAAAAAACATGAAAATCGTAACTTTTATAAGTCCCATAACTCCAAGAAAGACAAAGGAAAATTCACAAAATGGCGGCTAGTACATAATTTCGCAAAGGACTACAGAATAGAAGAAAAGAAAATTGCGAGTTGGAAAAACTGGAAAACTTTCCCGGAAAACGTAACGAGAAAGGCACGTGCGGGCCTGCCGCTAGAACGCGAAGTCGTACGAACACCACTCGAATTCGTAAAGGAAGAGGAAAATTCAAGGAACCAGAAAAGCTCACTCGCGGGAAAAACTAACAACGCCGAAAGGAGTTAAAGACAAAAGAAGGAGAACAATGGTGGTTATACAGAGATAACCAGCTAGAAAGCGCGTGGAATTAACGGCCAATCAGAAACGAGATAGGTTAATGCCAACCTAATAGGGAAGTTTATTAACGAAAACAATAGAATAAAGTAGATAAAAAGTACAATAGAATAATAAAAATAACCTGGATAATTTATGGAAAATTAAGGGAAACTATATGGAAAAGAAAAACCCCGGAAAAATCTAAGTTAAAGAATAAGAAAAACGTAGTGTATGTTACTTAAGGTTGGTAACAGATCTAGTGGAAATGGACACTATATAAGCGCGGGACACGATGTCCTGGGACTCTTCAAACTCTTCAGACTCTTACGAATTATAAATCTTCAATGTAGAGTACTTGTCACGCTGGACTCTTCAATTTTTACTCTCTTGTATAAATTGGACTTAGAAAATTTTACTACGTCTAACATAAATGGAAAATTAATATCAGTTATAAATTATCAGTATTTACTACAAGTTAATACAGTTCACTAGTGAGAGAAGGTGCGATGTTCGTCATTGATCAATATTAGTCAAATAATATTGAAACTACGAGGACTTCAATGAAGTAGTAAATCGACTTCATTATTGGAACTTCAGGAACTAGACTGGCGAGCCTATAGGACATGAATTGTTAACAACGCTGGAACGGAACGAGCGAATCCCGGACATCAGGAAGGCATCTCTAACCATCAATCACCTGTAATTCAGCCAAGTACACGTTTAAAATCAACACGACTACAAGATCACGGCACGCTGTACAACTGCAATAGACTTCAGGAACGAGAGCATCTCAACCCTGCTAGCTAACCTGCAGCATCCAAACAACATCAGCACCGTTAAAGACGGCCAACTTAAGCGTCGCTAAAAGGTCTGTGAAAAGTGTACTTACGATACTGTCACTTTAAATTTGCCTGATTAGCTTCAATTAAATTTATTAAATATACTGGGTTAGGTAGGATTATAGATAGATTGTTTTCTTTTTGTAAATTTTAAAATAAAACTCGTAATTAATAAATTGTATTAAAATTAATTAAATTCAAGTAATAAAATAAATTGAATAATTAAATTTCATAAACGAAAAATAAAATAAAGATAATTAATTTAAATAATTAAAATCAATTAAAATAGTAAATTTGTTCTGTCTTTATTAATTAACTAAGAAAAATTAAAGTTAAATTTATTTAGTTAAAAATTGTATTCGTTGGGAAGGTACCAATAAAGAGAGAATATTTTGATTTATGTTTTTTAGTTTTGAATAAATTGTTAATTATTATTTTACAGTATAAAAAAGTTTTAGTTTTCACTTACATATTGTTTGCATATTCCATTACCATAGTTCCTAATGTTTTAATTATAATCAAAGTGTTGCATTATCAAAATATCCAAAGCACAAATAAAGTTATTTACAAGGTCAGCTCCACTGTTCTCATTACCTTGAGGTGGATAATAAGTAAAATTAATTTCTTGTGTTCTAAACTGAGCTCTTAATTACGATTACTGGAAGGTTAATTTTGAGTAAATTTTTGGTCGAAATATTTAGACAGCTAAATATTAGACAACCAGTTATATCACCTAGGCCAGACAAACAAGATAGCCTATTTCTTCCAGTAGGTGATATTAACTTATTTTGCAGCTATTATAGAGCAAAAGTGTTACAGAAAAATTCGCTCGCAAAACGAATGCTCTATAGTACGTTGTAGCACATAGGCAAGCGGTAAAATATCCATTTTCTCAAAATACACACAGCATCAGCTAAAATACTTTAAGATGTAACATTTGCTGTAGGTAACCATATTATTGCAATAGCGAGCATTGTACTGTCAGCTAATAGTATATAGTATAATAGGCAAGTAAGCGCTTGGAGAGGTAATGTACGACACATAATAATATTGTATTATAACACGTTATTATAATATTACAATTATTATATTACAATTATTATATTACAATTATTATTATAATAATTATCCCTTACATATTGAATTATTCTTAGAATTCTATGTAGAGTGCATACACTAATACCTCACTCAAAATCATTAGTCACTAAATAAATACTGCTTACATTATAATTATCACCATTTTTCGCTACTTATTATAATTATAATATTATTACATAATAATGTTATAATTATGCAATTTCAAAATGTGATATAATATTTTTTGACAATATATTGACTTGTGTAATTTGTTGACCTTTATTCTCCTCTAATATTAATACTGATAAAAATATAAATCGGTCATAGAAGTTATCACTTCCAACGTGTGGTCTTAAGCACACCCAATGTCTTTTTAATTTAAATCCTTTCTATGCGTGCGTCTATGTCCCAGTAAGAATATAGCTTTAAATTTTCGTATTTTTATCTTAAATAGTTTTTGTTCTATGTTGATTCTATGCCAGACAGTCAGGACAAAGCCGATTATATATAAATATACCGGGTGTCCCACGAAGAGGTCCCTATATTTGAATTAATATATTAGATGCACCAAACACTCTACAAACCTGAAACTCAACAGTCCTAACATACACACATGTAAAAGAAATACACCTGAGTATCAGTTAATTCTGACACATTAGGACAAAATGGCGGGATATCAAACAAATAGTACCTTTTCGTTAAAATAGGTTTATTTGCTTAAGTGTTACAACATAATTATTGAATTTTAACGATGTTACTAACCACTAAACAACATTAGGGAATTAAAGATATAAGTAACTCATAAATAAATTAAATCTATTTGTTCCATAAACCTTATTCAAACTGATGTCCATCGATCGCAATGCACTGATGACAACGAAATAGGAAACAGTCATACGCTTTGCTGAACAACTCTCGAGGTATCAACAACAGTTCCTCTTCGATCAACCTCATTAGTTCATCGTCTGTCGTAATGTTATGACAATAAACCTTCTCCTTCAAAAAGCCCCACAGAAAAAAGTCACAGTCAAGTCTGGAGACCTTGGGGGCCAGTCCATGAAGCTGCTGCCACGACCTATCCAACGGTTATTAAGATTTTGGTCCAAAACTGCTTTGGCCACATTAGCTTAATGCGGAGGAGCTCCATCCTGTTGGAAAAAAACGTCTTTCATCTCAGGCTGAGAAAGATGAGAAGTCATCTGCTACAGGGATGACTTCGGTATCCCTGTAGCAGATTACACCTTTCTTACTGAATTAGGCGTATTTGGAGATTCCATGAAAGCAGCACATACGATTTCTTCATTTTCTATGTTGGAGGATCTATGGTATTTTTTTTGTATTGACCCCGTTTCTAGTAGGATAGTCTTCCACTTACGAATAGATTTCCTTGACGGTGGAACAACACCTGGGTACCTTTCCTTAAAACACCTTATTGCTTCATAATCATTTTCAAAGGCAATAGTCCAGGAACAACATTTCACTTTTTGCTCAGTTGAAAACGGCATGGTACATAAGACACTTTACAATGCAACTTAATAACAAATGACAATGTTTATTACCAAATATGTTCATTGTTGTGGATACACGCAGTTACCTGATAGATTTAAAATAGTCTAAACAGCTGTAGCTGTTCCTATTCTAAATTAAAGTAGGTTTACCCTTAAAATACGATTGCTGATTTTGTTGTTTTCTTTTGTTTTTTCACCATTTTGTTTGAATCAGTCAGAATTAACTGATACTCAGGGGTATTTCTTTTACATATGTGTTAGTCACGACTGTAGAATTTCAAGTCTGTAGAGCGCTCTATACGCCTGTCATGTCAATTCAAAAATTGGGACCTCTTCGTGGGACACCCGGTATATTTACTATCTTGTTGCTTATGTTTTGTTTGTTTCGTACTCTATCTTCTACCAGAACCGCTTTTAACGTTTTACCTCATTTGAGACTGACATTTAAATTAATATTTGGAGCACGATTCATCGAAATATTTTTCACTTTTGCAACACAGAAGTTTCTCACAGTTGCATAACTTTCTTCGCCCTACCTACTAATCAATAACTGAAGTAAGAAAGTAGACCGAAGGATGATGTAACTTGAACCCCGAGTGTTTTGGTCAGGTGATCCATCAACAAAAACAGCTGATAGATTTGAATATTAGGTTTTGCAATAAACTATACAACAAAGTTCTCTTCGTTCAATCATAGGTCTCTGCTCTATCTCCGCTATAATATAGGATCTAATATCAAACTCTCTTGTTTTGTGTACCTTAAACTAAACTTGAACTGCTGTCATGTTCATCTTACAAATAAGTCAAGTGTTAATCTAAGACTCATTTTAATATGCTTTCCTTTTATTATGTCTAAACTACATTTTTAGTGTACCCGAAATTGCATTTAATCTACACTAATATTATAAAGAGGTAAAAGTTTGTTTGTTTGTTTGTATGTAGGGGGTAATCTCTGGCGCTACTGAACCGATTAAAAAAATAGTATTACTAACAAAAAGCTGCACTATTCCTGAGTAACATAGGCTATAATTCATTTCGGTAAAAACCTTCTTTTATTTTTATTTTTGTAAATTTAGTCGGAAAAAATCTTAAGTTAGGCCTGGAATGATAAACCAACACAGTCATGTATTTACATTTGTTACCATAGCAACCAATTGAATAAAATAACAGATAATATAGATGTTTGCTTCAATATTTCCATTAACAGCTGATTTCAAAATTTGAAGCAATTCTTTTTGTATTTCTAGCTTTTAGGTTAGGGTTTTAAAGTGTAGACCTGAGCTTTGCTGCTTCTTTTAACTATTATTAACTGCTGTTATAAAATACTAGGGGAGAACCCTGCGTGCTTCGCACGCCAACCCCCAAAGGAACCTATTAAAAACATATGTTATGTTTTATTTGTAATAAAGTGTATTTTTAATAATAACCTCAAAACTAAGATGGTAAATAATGTTAAATGTTCAAATTAAATTATTTCTTATATTTTATAACAGCAGTTATAATAATGGTTAAAAGAACCAGCAAGGCTCAGATCTACACTTTAAAACCCTAACCTAAAAGCTGGAAATACAAAAATAATTGCTTCAAATTTTGAAATCAGCTGTTAATGGAAATATTAGAGCTAACAGCTATATTATCTGTTCAATTGGTTGGTATGGTAATAAATGTAAATACATGTGTTGATTTATCCATTCTGGGCCTAACCTAAGAATTTTTTCCGACTAAATTTACAAATATTGGAATAAAAAAAGGTTTTTCTCGAAATTAATTATAGCCTATATGTTACTCATGGATAGTGTAGCTTTTTATTAGTAAAACTGTTTTTTCAATCGGTTTAGTAGTGCCAGAGATTACCCCCTACATACAAACAAACAAACAAACACACAAACAAACAAACAAACTTTACCTCTTTATAATATGAGTATAGAAATAAAATATAAGAAATAATTTGGTTTGAACATTTAACATTATTTACCATCTTAGTTTTGAGGTTATTATTAATACTACAACTTTATTATAAATAAAACATAACGTATGTTTTTAGAAGGTTCCGTTGGGGGTTGGCGTGCGAAGCACGCAGGGGTCTCCCCTAGTCTATCATATTACAGTAACATCCATTGAAAGAATACAAATTAGCCAAATCCACTGACTCACTGATCACGTTTTCTCAAAAACCGTTAAACGGATTGGAATGAAATTTGGTATGTAGCTTCCCCTAGGGCCATAGGTGATCGCTAAGAAAAGTTTTCAAAAAGTTAGAAATTTTAGGGGAGGTTTGAGGGGGTCAAAGTTATTAAATCATGATTTCTCTAAAACTCCTGAACGGATTGGAATGGAATTTGGTATATAGCTTCCTCCAGGGCCGTAGGTTCTGATAAGAAAGGGTTTAGAAAAATTCGAAATTTTAGGGGAATTTGGGGGTCAAAGTTACTAAAAAAAAAACACCGAACGGATTGGAATGAAATTTGGTATGTAGCTTCCTCTAGGGCCCTAGGTGTTCGCTAAGAAAGGGTTTAGAAAAATTCAAAATTTAAGGGGAGTTTGGGGGTCAAAGTTACTAAAAGTCCCCATAAGAAGTACATAGTGTAATATATTTATTTATATAATATATTTTTTGTTAATATACATTTAACTTTGATTTGTCTACCCGTGCAAAGCCGGATCGGGTCAGCTAGTATGTTATAAAAAATATATATATATAATTAATGTTCTCTCAATTTTCGACCATGATGGTAAGAACGCCTAATGTCGTCATTTTTAACATCGGGGGCAAACAGAAGGGTGTTATAAGTTTAACGTGTGTATCTGTGTGTCTGTGTATATGACTATGGCATCAAAGCTCCCAAACGGATAAACCGATTTCGATTTAGTTTTTTTTAGGGTAACTTGATCAAGAGTGTTCTCAGCTATGATTCAAGAAAATCTGTTCAGCCGTTCTTGGGTTTTTTCAAATTTATCTGCTAGTCTCACAAAATTATTTGACTTCCAAAAACGTTTAAATACGAAATATCTTTCTTTGTAATAGTTACATTATTACTTATATGAACCAAATTTGGTTAGTAAAACTGGTTAAATAACTATTAAACGATAAAAATTGATATCTAAAATCATGAAATCAGTTTTGGTACTTTTTTAGCACATTTTGTCCACCCTATCAAGTGTGGTTTTTGAAAACAATTTATATAATTTCTAAACTGTAACACAATTACGTGTACAATTGGTATTTTATTCTAAATAGTTTTTGCTATAGTTTTGTTTCTTCTTAATGTATTTGTTAATCAAATCTATATATTAATACGTGAAGCAAAAACTTTGTACCCCTTTTTACGAAAATTACGTGGACGGAGGAGTATGAAATTTGGCACAGTTAAAGTTCAAATGATGAAAAAGTGCAGAAAGCTAATACTTTTATATAATAATGCATCACAAATATATAAAATTAAATACAAAAAATAATTTTAGGTTAGGCCTAGACTGATGAACTAACACATGTTTCTTGAATGTGTTTACCAATAGCAACCAATAAAATAAAATATCAGATAAAACAGTTGATTTAGATGTTTAAATTAATAATACAATAATAAAACTTTAATTAATTGTAATTTTGGCCTAGACTGAACAGCTGATTTTTGGATATTCATTATCATAGCAACAAATGTACAACCAATCTATTTTTTAGGTTAGGTTTACAAAATCTATATATTAATAGGCAAGCACAAAACTTGTCGTCCTTTTTTCTCAGCTTGTGTGCGTCGTAGGAGAAATTCGCGCATACCGTTAGAAAAGTAGTGTCCTGTAGATGAGCAGAATCCCATTATAATTTACATCGGTCCTCAGGGATACGCCCCAGTAGCCCTCAAAGTTTCAATGTTAATCTTATGGAAGGTCAATCTTAAGGAAGAAGAATAAAGATTTCTTTTGATTTTATCAGGGGCACAAAAAACAGCTGTTCGTATGAGAAGCTTAAAACAGCTGATTTTGATCAACAGCTGATTTTGATCAACAACTGATTTGTATCAAAAACTGAATATAATTTTAGGTTAGGTAACTCAAGCAATAGCAATAGCGAAGCATTGCCGGGTCCACTAGTAACTAATAAACGAGAAAAATAGCTATATGAAATCATGAAATCCGTTTAGGTACTCTTGTAACACATTTTGTCCACCCTGTCAAGTGCGGTGTTTGAAAACGGTTTGGACGCAGTATTTTATTCTAAATAGTTTTTGCTATGGTTTTGTTTCTTCTTAACGTATTTGTTAATCGAATCTATATATTAATACGTGAAGCAAAAACTGTGTACCCCTTTTTACGAAAATTACTTGGTCGGAGGAGTATAAAATTTGGCACAGTTAAAGTTCAAATGATGAAAAAGTGCAGAAAGCTAATACTTTTATATAATAATGCATCACAAATACATAAAATTAAATACACAAAATAATTTTAGGTTAGGCCTAGACTGATGAACTAACACATGTTTCTTGAATGTATTTACCAATAGCAACCAATAAAATAAAATATCAGATAAAACAGTTATTTCACATGTTCAAATTAATAATATAATTTTAATTGTAATTTTGGCCTAGACTGAACTAACAGCTGATTTTTGGATATTCATTATCATAGCAACAAATTTACAACCAATCTATTTTTTAGGTTAGGTTTACAAAATATTATTAAACACACAAAACCAATGAAGGCTTGAGGTAAGGTAATCATTTCATAAAGAAGTTTCCCTCGTTGTTTGTTTATACAGACATTATTTTACAAAATATATTGTAAAAATAAAATTGTGCAGCAGTAATCTGAATTGATTTACAATATTATATAGGTACACACATTATTTGTTATTGCTGATTCAATGATCTTATTCTATATTATATACCTCAACAACTAATAGCAGATAAGAATAATATTATTAATGAGGTATATGGAAGTATTTCCGAAAACATACTCTCAGATAATATATCGAACTCCGTTGTTTTAGCACCTAAAAATGATTATTGTACTTTGATTATAATACTGATGTACTGTACTTACAAAACTCCTGGTGAACAGACAACATATCATAGCTACGATAAAATAATTTGTGATGATGACAATGGCATCAGTAGCTGTACGGCAGAGTTTTTGAATTCTTTGAATATTAGTGGTTTGCCACCACAGAAGTTAGTATTAAAAGTTAACTGCATTGTGTTGCTGATCAGAAACTTAAATACAAAGGCAGCATTAATTAGTCAATGGAACAAGAATGAGCGTCAAATGTATGCATCGTATTGTAATTGATTGCGAAGTTTTAACTGGAACTGCGCGCAATAATAGAATTTTAGTTCCACGTATACATTTAACAAACTCCGGAACTGTTTTGCCATTTAACTTTCCAAGAACTCAATTTACAATAATACCTGCGTTTGCGATGACAATAAATAAGTCTCTAGGACAAACATTTGAACAAATTAGAGTTTTTTTTAATCGGCCAGTTTTTACACATGGGAAATTGTACGTCGAGTTCGATCATTTGAAGGTTTGAGATTTTATACTTCCGAATATAACGGTCAAGGACATTTAGCAAACATGAAAGATTTTTACAAAAAACATCGTTTACAGAGAAGTTTTGAATCATTAATTAAATTATTAAAATATATATGTCACGTTCAATGGACAAAATTTTTTTTAATAGCCTGGTTTTTATTTAAATAAAAAATATATATGAAAATGTATTCTTTATTTCAGTCTTCATTTTTTGAATTTGTTTTTTATTTAAATGTTATATAATTTCACTGCATTTGTTATTATTATTTCCGCTAAGATGCTTGAAACATTTGTCTTCTTGCTTATCCGCCTTTCTTAGCTTTGTCTTTCTCTACTTGTTTACAATTACAATTATTACAATTACAATTGTCTCTAATTACTTGTTTACAAACAATTAGATAACAGGCAGTAAACAGGTTGAAAGGGGGGTGGGAGAGGAGAACAAATATAAATAGGAGACAATGGTAGAGGATAGATAGTAGCAAACAAAGCTTCTGAAGTTGGGGTCCACCCGAAACGCGTCAAGCGAGAGAAAGACAAAGCTAAGAAAGCGGATAAGCAAGAAGACAAATGTTATATAATTTGTTTGAAAAAGATAGGCAAATTAACTGTGTAACCTTGGCGAAATCTGTGATTATAGAGGTGTAGTCTTTGACAATAGAACCTTATTAACGTTCAAACTAAAAATGTTAAAGAATTATGGTCAAATATCGACCACTGGACGATCACTAGTTAAACTAGTGGTTCTGTGAACAGTAGACCTCGCTCGGTGAAATAACAAATGTGGTTTTGAGCTTAGGTTAAAAATAGTGTGCCAGTAAGGTAGTAAGCACAAGGTTTAGCCAGTGAAACATTATTTACAATTCCCGCGATTCCGGGATTTCTAGTTCTCGTTTTTATTTCTTTTCTTGGGCTTTAACTGCTAAAGATTTTCTTTTAGAGGCATTGTGTTTTATTTAGGTTAATAATGCGTAAGATAGCTAAAAATATCGCGTTATAGACGGACAACATACAATTAAATATTTACATACTTAAATAACTCAAACTTAACAATGTATCATAAGTTAACTTAAGTTCCATATCATATTCCAATATTAGAAATAATGAAAACAAACGATGTTAAAACGTCGTGATAGTGATCTCAACCCATGTACCAACACTTCCCACGGTGTCCTACGGTCATTTTATGTATGTCCTTTATCGCCGCGAGGTTTCATTTGTTTCATCTCATTTTGTAATTCAAGTAAAGCTAAGTAAAATACTTTTATGAAATTTACAATGGTAAGATACAGGTATACTGTTAAATTCTTTGATTTATCCTCTACACTTTCTTATAATAATATGACATTTTTGGGCAAATTATATATTCCTAAATTATTATTCAAAACAGGCCTAGTTTTGTTAGCAGTCTTGTAGTAAGAACATAAAAACTGGTGTTTTCAAAATAAGAAATTTGAAATTGATAAAAAATTTTATACAATTCTATTTAGAACTAAATTACGAAACTTTTTTACATTCATGAAAAAAATTAAAATAATGTTTACTACTTTTTATGTAGGCCTAAAGTTAAACATTTTCCTTTCGTTACTGAACGTGATTGTTTCTTGAGCTTATAACTGTCTTAATTTTACTTCAATAATTTTTTTTACTGGCATATATGAATTCTTTAAACCTTTATCTACAAAAAAGCTATGGAACACTTTTGAATTGGTTTAGAATAAACGTATAAAAACATGGTTGAAATACAAAAACTTGGACGATGTTTAACAAATTCGAAGTTTACGGCCATTTTGTGAGCTTACCTTTAGAGATACGGAAAAAAATCAAGAATACAATTTTGTTTAAAATTAAATTGCTATTAGCAAAATGTTATTAGTTTTTAAATTCGACTTACGGTTAAGCAACAAACTGGCTTTGGAAAAAAGCTTACACTGAGAGAAACGGTCCGGCCACCATTTTTATTTTATTTAAGGGGTTAAAAATGAAAAATGGAAAAAACCGTATATATACATGGCTTGGCCTAGGAATAAGGAACATTTATGCAAAAAATCATCAAAATCGGTCAAGGCGTTTGGCCGTAATCGTGAGACAGACACACAGACATACAGACACACAGACACACAGACGAAATGCCGAACGGTCGAGTTAAAACGGAGACCTCGTTTACGCTCGGTCAATTAATTAATCAACGGTTACGATTCCTGAAAGGTCTAAATATGCCAATAAAATGTTAAACAGAGGACATTGTCATTAAAAAATTAACCCTCGTTTCAATTTCTACTAACTTAGTGTTGGGATCAAAGTACCCAACATTGGTGTGCAAAATTTTAGTGTGAAAACTTGGAGTGTAAGATTTGACTTAGAGCTATATTGGATTCAAGAAAATAATGAGCAGGCCTACAATAATGAAGAGCATTGCATTGCTCACGGCTTCGAACACAAGAGGAAAACGGTCGTCTTATAGGCTAACTTTTGCACCGTTCAAAATAGACAATGTTGTGTTATCGGCTTTGTTCTACAGTCTTGATGATATACCAGTTGGACTTTTAAAAACATGGAGTAGAATAACACAGGGTAGAGCCAACATCAAGAGCTGGATCAAACCCCCGAAAATAACAGAGCCATTCCCGCTCCGTAGTTTTTACTTAGTGCTACGAACCTCAACTTTGTAGCTAGCTGTTCTCCGGGATAAATTTTTTCCTAACTCATTAGCTCATTTTCTAGCTATTTTTAAAATAGATGGTTCGAAATATTATATTTCGTCACAAGTCCGGAAAGCGGCCGTTTCAAGTACGAGGCGAAGTCGAGTACTTGAATTCGATCAAGAACCGGTAAAGCACTTTCGGAAAAGTCATGAACAGTACTTTTCATCATACCACCTTTTATCAAATACACATGGTGGCTAAAAATAAACTTTTGCCTACACCCCTCTTAACTTGTTATTTGTTGATATATTTGAACCGTTTTCAGCTATTAAGGGTCTGCTGTAGTGGCGGCCATCTTGGATTTTTATCCCATAAGAGCAATGTTAAATTTCAAATCATTTATTTTTTTTTATTTTTTATCATAAAATTGTTTGCAAGGTCTCATTTTAAGCACAATCACAATACGCATCCGTTTTGCATTTTAGATTTTTTTAAATGATTTACATTTGTTATGTAATTGACATTTTGTAAGTACAGAGTTTGATTTTTTTCCTAAAACAATAAAAAATTAATAATGAAAAGTAATTTGCAAGCCGAAATTTCATGAAAAATATTCAGTTTTGTTTTCAGCACTCTATTACAAAAGATGGATTTATAAAATGGTTTAAAATGAGGCAATGTCAAAGCGCTCAGCTGCAAGAAATTGCCCTGTTTAGATACGGCAATAGAGAGAAGCGCTTGCGTTTCCGGTTGCTTTCTCGTTTACTGGAGCAAACCCTTAAGTGCAAACAAAAGTAACTGGTCAAAACAATCAAATATTTATTAGGTTAAGAGCAAAAGGTAATTTTATAAATTGAAAGAAATATTGATGGTACAGTTTTGGTTATTCGATGTGTTAATCCCTTTATTTGGGAGTTTCTTTTGTAAAACCTGAACGTTTTAAGAAGAACGAAAACTGTTGAACACATTATTGACTATATGACGGTGAAATTATGTATGACTGGATGACTCTGTGCCAGACTCAAAAATTGTGCTTTAGGGGAGATTCAAGGAGAACCTTTAGGGACTTGTTATAAAGGTAAAATACATAAAAGTTCATCTATATAATTATACAAAAGCCAAAACCCACTGACTCACTGACTCACTGACACACTCATCACGATTTCTCAAAAACTACAGAACGGATTGGAATGAAATTTGGTATGTAGCTTCCTCTAGGGCCATAGGTGCTCACTAAGAAAGGGTTTGAAAAAATTCGAAATTTTAGGGGGTTTGGGGATCAAAGTTATTAAATCACGATTTCTTCAAAACTACCGAACGGATTGGAATGAAATTTGGTATGTAGCTTTCTCTAGGGCCATAGGTGCTCACTAAGAAAGGGTTTGAAAAAATTCGAAATTTTAGGAGGGGTTTGGGGGGGATCAAAGTTACTAAAATCTTAATTTCAGATCTTTTATTATTATGACAGTAGTGCTTTTATTATTTAAGATCTATATATATAAAAGCCAAATACCACTCACTGACTGAACACTTAAAATGAATACAATTACGTTAAAAAGACTGAAAATACCAACCACCACGGGCAACGCCGTACGGGTCAGCTAGTATCATATGAAAGCTTAGTCTTATTTGCTCAACAACAAGGTAAAACACCAAATTTCTTTCACGATTAGTTCAATTGTTGGCGAGATCTGTTTGTCGTTATTCGACTATACTTAGAACTAAAGGTACCATCTTGTTCAGTGTTACAATTACTCTATTTTGCGCCAATATATTTGAGAATACATTGATATTTGTTTTAAACTGTCACTTATTGGTTTTAAACTTTCTACAAAATAAAGTATTGAATCTCTGTTGAAAACACAACATGACCAACAAAGGAAATGCTAAGTTTTTTGTGAATTATTTGTTTTTGCAGTTTTAGGGCACGTTGTGAAAGAGTGTTCTTGATTTGCCCTGTGTAAAAAGAAAAGAGTCTCTTGACAATAAGCTGAAAAATTGTAAAAAAATTACAAATTAGATAACTGTTTAAGATTTACATTACAGTTAAATGCAAAGAAACCAAATGTTCTCTGCATGAGATACCGAAAGGATTTATTACAATTCGTCCTTAAACAATATGATGAGTGAGATGAGTCATGGTACTTTTAGTGCTCTGTTTTGTTTATTCGGAATGTATATCTACTTATAAGCATTCAAGAAAAGAAAATTAAATACAGGGTGTCCCGTAAGTATTGACCAAAACTTCACGAGGTTATACTATAGGTAAAAACAAACAATTTTCACCATATAATGTATAGTCCTATCTTGCTTAGTTTTCTGTCTGTCTGTCTGTTTGTGTTTTTCAGAAAAAAAATTTCTATCTTAAAAATGGTTTGAGATATCAAGTTGAAACGTTTTACATTTAATGACCTTATTAGTGTGAATCTTAGATAAAAGTTTCAAAATAATATCATTTACAGAAACAAAATGGCGGTCATTTAAAAGGTTCAAATCCTAATAACTTTAAAACGAGTGATGTTACAAAAAAAAGGCAAGATACATAAAAAATAGCCCCTTTTAATACAAGCATTTTGGTACCTGGTTTATTGATCTAAGATAAGTAGTAACAGAAATAAGTAAGAATTACCAAGTAAAGGTTTGTGTTTTATTCATAATTGCAATGTATTTTCCAATAATGATGAAGAATTCATGTCACAACAAGCAACAAATAATATTACCTGAACTGTAAAACACAAGTGACATTAAAGAAACAACAAGTAAGAAAACCTAATTATGATTTCGAAGCAAATGTTCAATGTGGCCTCCTCTCTGCTGATTGCACAGTGTAAATCGCTGTAAAGCTGACCGCCGGATATGTTCAAAATGATTTTGCTCCTGAATTACTGCAGCAGCTTCAACAATGCTTAACCAAATCCATGGCGTCTGGAACAGGAGTGGAATACACCAATTGTTTCATGTGTTCCCTAACAGAAAAATCCATCGGTGTGAGATCCGGGTATCTTGGGGGCCAAGGGACAGGACCACCGCGTCCGATCCATTGATTTTCATACACTGCGTTAAGGTGCTGTCGGACTGAATTTGTAAAGTGGGCCGGGGCCCCATCGTGTTTTAACCATATTTGTTGCCTAACATTGAAAGTAACATTTTCGAGAAGCTCAGGCAGAACATGTTGGAGAAAAATCAAGTATACCCGTCCATTTAACTTATTCGGCAAAACATAGGGTCCAATTAAACTGTCATTTAATATACCAGCCCACACGTTTACTGAAAACCTTCTTTGATGATGGCGTTGAATTGTTGCATTCGGGTTTTCTTGGGCTATACATGATTATTTTTTACATTAAATACTCCCTCACGGGTAAAAGTCGTTTCGTCAGTGAAAAGGACATTCTTTAAGAAGTTTGGGTATTCTACTTGCTTGTGCAACACCCAACGAGAGAAATCTAACTTTTGTGCATAATCTCCAGGATGTAGTTCCTGCACTTTTTGGCATTTAAAGGGATATAATAATTGTTCATGCAGTGTTCTCCACACAGTACTCTTACTAGCACCCATGTCATGTGCTATAGCCCTTGTACTTGTTGATGGATTATCTCCTACCTGGTTCAAGACAGCTTCTTCATAAGCAAGTGACCGAACAGTTCTTGGCCGGCCTACTATATCCGAGCACTTTTGTAATGCTGTACCTTTAAGCATAGACCTTTACTTGGGAAATCTTACTTATTTCTGTTACTACTTATCTTAGATAAATAAACCAGGTACCAAAATGCTTGTATTAAAAGGGGCTATTTTTTATGTATCTTGCCTTTTTTTTGTAACATAACTCGTTTTAAAGTTATTAGGATTTGAACATTTTAAATGGCCGCCATTTTGTTTCTGTAAATGATATTATTTTGAAACTTTTATCTAAGATTCACACTAATAAGGTCATTAAATGTAAAAAGTTTCAATTTGATATCTCAAACCATTTTTAAGATAGAAATTTTTTTCTAAAAAACACATACAGACAGACAGAAAACTAAGCAAGATAGGACTATACATTATTTGGTGAAAATTGTTTGTTTTTACCTATAGTATAACCTCGTGAAGTTTTGGTCAATACTTACGGGACACCCTGTATATCAAATTGTCAGTGAAATGTTAAAAGACATTTGAAACAAGTTCGTGTAAGCAATAATGAATGCTAATAAAAACAGTTATTACTCCAGACTACACACATTCTTTTATGAGCAGACGACAGACAACAACAGTTAGCAAAGATTCTATCTTCCTCTCGCCTAGGCGATTCCCACACAAATCCCGTCAGCTTCCTGTTTTCCTTGAACAAATCTATTAATTAAATGAATAAACACACTGCTTAAATAAATTATTTTTATTTCTTCCTCGTGTACAGTTATGGCAACAACAAAAAAACCTCTGTTCATCAATTACAACCTACACTCTGTAAAAAAACTGGTTTTTCATTACAACAATACCCTTGGCGGTTTGGATTTATATTGTCATTTTAGACGTAGAAAATTCAAAGAGAAACAGTGAAATTCATTTGTGGCATTAAACAAACTGATTTATCTGTAGTTAATATAAACTGATCGATATTTAGACACCGATAAACCTAAAGAGACAAGCTCGGTAATGATAACCTTGTATGTGCTTACATCGATTAGAAAAGAAATCTGAAAATATTACTATAAAATACAACTACAACATTTTATTTACAATGAACTACCGCATAATTGCTCAGAGCTGCCAGAGGTAATAATCTATATATTAATAGGCAAGCACAAAACTTGTCCTTTTTTCTCAGCTTGTGTGCATCGTAGGAGAAATTCGCGCATACCGTTAGAAAGGTAGTGTCCTGTAGATGAGCAGAATCCCATTATAATTTACATCGGTCCTCAGGGATACGCCCCAGTAGCCCTCAAAGTTTCAATGTTAATCTTATGGAAGGTCAATCTTAAGGAAGAAGAAGAAAGATTTCTTTTGATTTTATCAGGGGCACAAAAAACAGCTGTTCGTATGAAAAGCTTAAAACAGCTGAACAACTGATTTGGATCAAAAACTGAATATTATTTTAGATTAGGTAAATCAAGCAATAGCAGTAGCGAAGCATTGCCGGGTCCACTAGTAATGATTAAATAATGTATAAGTTTTCATTACCTATCTTTGTAAAAAATAATATTAATTGATATTTGTTGTGTAGGGATAAGTTACCCAATGTTTGCCACTTAGATACAACTTATCAAACTGTAAGTGCTTTACTCTTCCTATTTATGGCTTAAGAATCGAATGTGTTAAATATCAGCTATATAATTTTCTGGACAGTGATGAGAATTAATATGTCTTGTAGTAGTAGTAGCCCCACTTTAACCTCTTTTAGGCAAGCAATTGAAATACCATAGTTTTTACTTGATTGTTTCTTTTTATTTTTACTTAGCAAGTTAGGAAGTCACGTGTCGTGTGTAAGCGCTTTAATTAAATTGGAAGTTATTATAATTCAAATGTATTAAACTTCTGTAGCTATCCCATTGTTACTCTTAATATGTAAGTTATTATATAGTTTTGTGTAAATCTGTCTTTTTTGTTAAATTAATTTAACTTCGCTTTTAAAGTTAATTTAACTCTGGTTAAACTTATCGACTTTCTCCGGTTAAATAAACCTTATGAATTGGTTAAAGTATAATGGACATTGAAGTTTAAACTAAAGATGGGATAAGTTATAAAATTAAGACATATAACTTTAATTATAAATGGAAAACATTACGATCACACTTTCTTTTAAATATGCCATATTGATGTTTTGAAAATTGGCAACTCTGTTTTTAGATT
>JAGFPH010000242.1:72238-84475 GCA_018207615.1 Philaenus spumarius | reverse complement strand
CTGATTTATGATTTTAAATTTAATTCTCTAAAACTTTTGTTTTAAAATGAAATAAACAGTTTTTGAGTTAAGTGCCATCTTGTGTAGTGTGTCCATACAAACTGCATAAATGCGCGCCATTATCACCTTAAATTGACGAGTTATTTATTATAATTTGTATTATATTATTGAACTATTATTGTTATTATTTGTTTTGCAATAATAATTATTACTATTATTTTCCGTTGCACTAACTTCCACACCACCCGTGAGGTAAAGTAGAGGCGTTTTTTTTTTTACTTTGGTTTTATTTATGAAAACTGCCTGAATGCCTGCCTTATTGGAAATTGGAACGGCTGCATTCTTATACAAGAAATTCGGATCAAGACAGCTATTGGACTTTTTATCCTCTTTTGGAAGCTATACAATGAAAAATAATAATAATTATTACTATTATTATTACAAGACAAATAATAGCAATAATAGTTCAATAATATAATACAAATTAGAATTACTATTATTAAAATAAACTATTACAAAAACTAGTGTGTACGCAATTGTAAGAATGTAAATTAACATATATTTCTTATTTATAAATAACTATTACCATTAAAAAAACATTAATAACAATAATAATAATACAAAAATTTTACAGTAAATTTAATTTCAGGTGAAAATAAAGTTTTTCATGCAGTTTTTATAAATAAAACCACAGTAAAAAAAAAACGACCCACCTTTACCTCATGTGTGGTGTGGAAGCTAGCACAATGAAAAATAATAATAATAATTATTATTATTAGTACAAAACAAATAATAGCAATAATAATTCAATAATATAATACAAATTATAATAAATAGCTCATCAATGTCATGTGATAATAGCGCATTCTTTCAGTTAGTAGCCTATAAATACCCAACAAAAGATGGCACTTAACTCAAAAACTGTTTATTTCAGAGAAACATTTCTGGAACCAACGTTTTAGAGAATTAAATTTTCTACAATTTTTATACGAAACTTTTTTTCTAGGACGCACCCAACTGAAGTTATTTGGGAAAACCGTAATTTGGCCACAATTTTCCAAGATGGGGGCGTAAGCTCAAATTAGTGGGGATCGCAAACTTAGTATGTTTTTTTAAGATGTCGAAATGTACTATATTATCAGTTTCGTCTCTTCCGCATTTTTTCCAGAAAAGTACCTGTTGCCTGGGCTACAAGATACTACGTAGAAATACGACACCCAGGACAAGTACTGTATTTTACTTCCCATTTATCCGTCCTACCTACCTCTATTCATAAACCAACATAAAATTTTAACACAATAGGCTTATGCATGAATATTATGCTTAGTTATTGTGCAATACGAGTATATAGGCCTACGAATCACAGGCAAGAAGTAGTTCATCCAGAAATTTGTATGGTGAGATTTCATTAGGAATGCCATAGCTTTCCAAATGAGCGTAGGTTTATTTTTCAATATTTAGAAGCTTCTTTAATTTGTACAAAATATTATTTTTCAACACAAATAATAATACAAATATTTGTTATTGAAAACAGTATTACATAATGCCTTGTTAATTTGTATTAATTGGGATTGATCGACTTAATTAATGATCCGGATCAAATGAATTAACCTATAAAATATGAGTTATTTAAAGCGCATTAAACCCTCCAAGTGCTAAAGTCGAAATTGCGATCATTATAAATCCGTCTATAGTGCTAAAGTCCCATCTATAGAAGTTTTTTAAAGCAGGTCTCAAGTCGTCATTTTTTACTCAATCTGAGAGTTTCTTATATGGTTTTGTCACAAATCGATTACTACAGAATAAAATAAAGTTTAAAGTCGATACTTTAAAATTAACCATGGTAGCATTGTAAAGTCACCTGTTTTAGTGCACACATCTGTATCTGTGCTAGAAATGTTGTTTATTTGTAACCAACCATAATAATTTGTTTGGAAGATTAGAGTGTTATTGTTTAAATAACTTTTGTTCAACATGAAATTGCGCAACTTTTGTATATCTTGGAATTTATAAACTAACATTTTTAAATGATTTTTAGTAGGAGGATATATGAAAAATAAATTTTTAATTTTTAAAATGAACAAAACAAACAGCTGAGAAAATCTACGATTCAATTTAAGACAATTATATTAATATTACATACAAAATACATGCTTTTCTTATTTATAATGATATAATATAATAAGTCTTATTTTTACTTTTAGTAAGAATGTTATACATATTTTTTTAAATTTACATGCACGCAGCCTTAAAAATGAATAGCACTGAAGAGTATTATAATCAGCTCTTGGAGTTTCTATATTTTAATAGACATAAGTATATAAATTTAGGAGCGAAAAACAGTTTAAAGTTTTGGAAATGTTATACTTTACAAAATATAGTAAATTTAGAAAATAATACACTCAAATTTAATAGTATTCAATTTTTAATTCGTGTTTTTACGGCTGAAATCTTTCACTTTTTACTTTCTCCACCCTATACGTAGTATATGGAGAAAGTATTGTTTTCGTAAAAATGTTCGAATTTGAATTTTAAGTTGAATTATCTGTTTTGGTGCTCCCAGAACCCCAAAAAATTGTTTAGTGCAATTATCTGTGTTGGTGCTCCCTGAACCCAAAAATATTTTTAGTGGAATTTTTTGTTTTGGTGCTCCCTGAACCCAAAAAAAGTGTTTTTAGAGTGGTGTCTGTCTGTCAGTCTGTCTGTATGTATACACGACCAGAGAGGACACTATTGGTCCGATTTTCATGAAATTTGGTATGTAGGTACTAAACCCTAATATCTCCAGGCGTTTTTCCATTTTTTGGAATTTCTAATTTTTAAGGGTAATTTACCCCTAAAAACCCATAAAAAACGACAAAAATGCAAATTTCTCAAAAACGGCTCTAACGATTTTGATCAAATTTTCAGTATTTATAGTGCTTAAGATGCCAAACAAAATGACACCACCCGCTTTTATCAAAACTTCGGCGTTTTATAACTATGGGGAAATGTTTAAAAATAAACAAGTTTATGTTGTCAATCTAGCAACGCGGCAGTGGCCGCACGGGGTAGCACCACGGTAGCGAGCACGGCCAGTAATTCAAAGGTCACGCGATCGAATCCCGCCTGGGACAATAATTTTTTTATACTATTGACGTAGGTAGAATATTATTTTTTTGTTTTGTTCTAAAAAGTAGTAAATAAAATGATTAAAAACAATATTATTTTGACTACAGTAAGTTGGGAGAAAGTTTGTGTCAGTTAACTGATACCGTTTATTATATTGTGGATTCAGGCCGCCTGGATTAACATGATCTGATTATATTTCATACTAAAAATATCAGATTTACAAATATGATAGATTCTGATCCAAATACAAAACTGTATTCGATTTTATGAAAGACACATTGTTATCATTAATTTGTACACTGTATCATAACAGAGAAAATAGCTGTACAAATTGTTTATTCGGTAGTTTTAAAAATGTCTTACTACAAGGGAAATAATTTTGTACAGAACACTTGAAATTAGGCTAATTTTATATTACTATAATTCATTTGAACAGGGGTAAATCCAAGTACGGCCGCTAGTGCACAATAAATTACATCCTTGGGAAAAACAAAAATACGTATTTTTGAGAATTTGTTGCAGCCTATTGGATTGCTTTATTTATAATTAAATGGTTTTAAATACATACAGAGTGTTTTAAAAGTCTGGGAACAACTTAATATCTCAAAATGTACAAGTCTTATGAGATAGAAATAAAAGCAGTTATTCACAACCATAAAAGAACCACTTTTTGGTGAGTTTGAAATTTTGTCCGCCATCTTGGATCCGCCATCTTGGAATGAACTTATTCTTTTAAATAGGAAGGTGGTCATGTGATACATCATCTCGATGTAGAATTTCAAGAGAAAACCAACGGTGAAATTTGCAACGGTGAAATTTGAAATTCAACGGTGAAAATTGAATCCATATCTTTAACCGATTCAAAATGGTGGCCAAAAACAACGAAATCGTGTTTTCCGATTTTGCCCCATTTTTCTGTACTATTTTTTTAATTAAAATATTAATTATTCTTCTCTTTGGATTCAGAACTAAATAAGCTTTCAAACGTTATGCTACACAACTGTATTTAATTCAAACACTCGAAATCAATTTTGAAAAAATCAAAATGGCTGTAACTAAAATTTTTTAAATAGGCCTACTCCCAAATATCGTTGTGTGGCATATCGTTTGAAAGCTTATTTAATTCTGAATCCAAAAAGAAGAATAATAATTTTTTTTTAATAGTACTGCAAAGTGGGGCAAAATCGGAAAACACGATTTCGTTGTTTTTGGCCGCCATTTTGAATCGGTTAAAGATATGGATTCAATTTTCACCGTTGAATTTCAAATTTCACCGTTGCAAATTTCACCGTTGGTTTTCTCTTGAAATTCTACATTGAAATGATGTATCACATGACCACCTTCCCTTTAAAAAAATGAAGTTCGTGCCAAGATGGTGGATCCAAGATGGCGGACAAAAATTGCAAACTCACCAAAAAGTGGTTCTTTTATGGTTGTGAATAACTACTTTTATTTCTATCTCTTAGGACTCGTATATTTTGACATATTAAGCTGTTCCCAGACTTTTCAAACACCCTGTATATTATGTCACAACAATCCTTGTTTTTATTGAGACATGATTTATCGTTTCACTGTCGTCACCTTCAGTGTTTTAGGTTGAGCGCCAGCTTGAAGATGCCGTCTGTGAATCATGTCTACCTAAAAACAAGGATTGTTGAGATATAATATATGTATTTACAACCATTTAGTTATTCGCCTAGCAAGCAGTTTAATTAATTACAAAAATACATTAGTGCCCACTACCGTGTACCATTTGCGTGTCAACCATTAAGTTCATAAAGCATTATAATTCCTTTTAACAAATTAGGCCAAACGGTGTATAAAGGAAGGAAATATCAGCTGTGCTCTCCCCTGCCCATCTCTTACTTAAGTAAACATAAGTTACGTAACCGGATGACAACGCCATCTGTTAAAGACACAAAGAAGATATACTGTTTAATTTTGTCATGCAAGAACCAAACTGTAATCAAAATAACAGTATAATAATATATATAAGTCAGCACAGGTAGACTCATCGCACGAGAATATCGCGTGACAAATCAAACTCCCATTAAATCTGCCTTCAGAATTATCACAATCGTTTTAGTAACCATTTATTTTCTTTACTATATTTTTCGCTCATACGTAGATATTTGTAAAAAACTCTTACCTACCCGAGAACTCATCTGAATTTTTGTTTGATAGCGTTTTCTTCGTGAGGAAAACAGTTTTTTTTTCTGAATTAGCAAACATCTTTTAATTAATACCAAGCACCCCTTAAGGAGGATCAACCTACCAAGCTGCAGGTCTGTACGGATCCTACATAAATTTAAAAGCTAATGTAATTTTATTTATTTTCTACTTCCGATTCTATTTTTGAACAAAAAAATGTCTCATAATATACTAAAATAAGTTTGTTGGCCTTTTTTTAAAATGGTTAAAAATATGACCAAAATTTAAAAATTAAAAATGGCGTAAAAGAACTTATACCAGTCGCCCTACGTTGCCATTAGATTTTTTAAGATATACTCCTTTTTACTTACCCAAAATTCTAATTTTGTTTAAAACAGCAAATATTGTGGATACCCAAAAATGCTATACCATTGTTTAAAAGCTATACCGTTAGCCAAGGTTGGTAACATTTTTTGTCCAGAGAGTAAAACCATTTAGAAATAGTAAGAGTAAAACCATTTAGAAATAGTAAATAAAAATACAAAGTAAGTCAAAATATTTTAACCCAAAATGTTTACTTTAAAAATAACTTTCGAATTTCAGTTATATATAGATTACAATTTTATTTAATCTAATGCCTTTGAATTTTATTTAAACTTTTTGCCAATGAGTGCCACGTTTAGCAAGAACGGACAACGTTTATCCAGTAATAACAAATAAAGAACCAAATTCGCGTCCAGCAGGTGTAATATTTATTCTGCGTCATGAATAGTTTAAACAAAAATTAATAAGACAGCGCAAAAGTTGGGCAAGTTCGAGCACGGTTAGGTACTGTTGTTTTACCATAGATAAATCTTTCCTGTACTGAGGGTTTATACAACTCTTCCGCCTCATTGGTTAATTGGACACAATAAAAGGAAAACAATACCAGAGTTATTTTTTTTACATTTTCTTACCGAATCAACTCTCAATTTGATGTTCACGTCAAAATGTGTAAAACCTTTCTCTAATTTACTACCAATAAAGCGAATAATTTTTTTTTGCTGATCGATTTATAGTATTTATTGGTTTATACATTTTCCCCATAGTCGTACCAGCTTTTCTATGCCTTCAGCGAAAAATTCTTTACTTTGGCGTCGAAGCCAGACTTGCACCGCTGTCTTCACATCTTTATTATTTTAAAATCTCTTACCTCGCAAAAATTCTTTCATAGGTCCAAACAAGTGAAAATCTGATGGAGCCAAATCAAGACTATAAGGTGGGTGGGGTAGGACTTTCCAGCCTAACATTTCAATAGTTTCCAGTGTTTCATAAGCTTTGTGCGGGCGAGCATTGTCTTGGAGAAAAAGCACTCCCTTACTCTGCAAACCCCGTCTCTTACTCAGAATTACTGGCTTCACTTTTGCTTCCAGTTCTTCCTTGCAGTACTGTGCATTAACAGTGCGCTGAGTTTCCAGGTAGTCACAAAAAATTGTCACCGTTAAAGTCCCAAAAAATGGTATAATGGTAAGCATGACTTTTCCAGCTTTTGGTTGGGTTTTGAAGTGTCCTTTCAGAAGAAGACGCATGTTTCCACTCCATGCTTTGGCGCTTGGGCTCGGGCTTAAAGTGATGTATCCAAGTTTCATCACAAGTGACAATTCTTTCCAAAAAAGCTTCTCCTTCTTCCTGATAACGTCTTTTCAGTTCCTGGCAGATTTGAAGTCTGACATTGTTGTGACTGTCTGTCAACAGTTTTGGAACCCAACGTGCGCATGTTTTGCGGTATTTCAACTTGTCATGAATGATTGAGTGGACGCTGCCTACACTTGTACGACAAGTTTCAGCTATTTAAACCACTGTAATTCTTCGTTCTTCTAAAATAAGAGTTTCGATTCGGTTTTACATCAAAGCATTTAAAACCTCAATCGGTCGGTCTGAACGTTGCACATCACTCACATTTGTTCGCCCAAGTTTGTACCAATCTATCCACTTATAAAAGTCTGCACGGCTTAAGCAACTTGTCCCATACTGTATTTTCATTCTTGAATAAATTTCAGATGGTTTTGTTCCTTCAGAAAACAAAAATCTAACAACAGCTCGTTGGTCTTCCAAAGTGCAATCTTCAAGAGAACTTGTCATTTTCAAAACATTTCAAAATATCGTAAAACATTACAGACGTTCAACAATGACGTTCAACAATGTGTTAGAATGTTGGCAGTGTTGCCAACTCACAATAATGGTATTTATAAAATTACCCAGGTGATTGTATTGAACCTTACTTATTGAACGCCCCTCGTATGTTTGTCGTTATTCCTCATTCAAATGGCTTGTATTAAAGTGGTTTTGCTTTCTATTTTACCTATTAAAAAAAAGTTGACCGTGCAGGCCAACCCTAGAACTTCCCGCTAAGTTTGAATTTTAAACGCTTAAAATTAGTTTTTTTATTAAAATACCAAAAAACGAAAATTTGTGAATTTTTAAACAACGATAACTTTTGAATGCGTCGTTCGATTTTCATTTTTAA
The DNA here is from genome assembly GCA_018207615.1 of Philaenus spumarius. NCBI lineage: Eukaryota > Metazoa > Arthropoda > Insecta > Hemiptera > Aphrophoridae > Philaenus > Philaenus spumarius. Next base: position 76,707 of record JAGFPH010000242.1, on the reverse strand, counting down.
AAAAGCATTCTACGCAGTTTTTAAAGCACAAAAAGAAAATGTACAGGTTTATATTGATTGGTTGAGAAATCTGGAAGATATGTTAAAAAAATACCAAAAAATACCAAAAAACGAAAATTTGTGAATTTTTAAACAACGATAACTTTTGAATGCGTCGTCCGATTTTCATTTTCAAAAAAGCAGTCGACGCAGTTTTTTAAGCACAAAAAATGTGTACATGGTTTTATTATGATTTTTTCGCACGCTTTAAAGTTATTTTTAAAAAACATAAAAATTCCAAAAAAGATTTAGGTTATTTTTTTAAATTTCTTCGGATTGGCTCGATGGATTAACTCTCAAATCTAATCAGATCTAAGTTTTGATACACCCTTTCGAATGACATGTCGTAGAATTCAATCGGTTGATTCGTTTTTGAGAAACTGTACGACAAAAATTTATTTACACACATACATCCACACACACACACACACACACACACACACACACACACGGTCGGACACCTCGGCGGGAATAGTCAGAATGGCTTCCTGGGACCTCAAAACGTGGAGATTTAATGAAAACTCGACTTTCGAAAATCGGACCGAAATCAATAACTTCCCTTTATTGGTAGCGGGAAGTTAAAAAAATGTTTTCGTGTTGATTTTATTAAATTTTATAAATAAACCCTGAATATTTATGTATTTTTTTGTTAAACGGAAGAAAGAATTGAATGGCTCTAATTTCATCTTCAAATAAAATTTAATATTTGGTACCTATATAGAAATGGTAATCAATACACATCATCCAATATTTAGTAATATTTGGGTGTTATTTGAGTTTTCTTATAAAATGCACCTGCACAATATTCACAAAACACGTGTGGAGGCATATATTAAGCCAAATCTACCTACCTACTACATCAATGTACATACAGAAGACGGAAAAATCTCATAAGAATAAATCAATGTGTAGGCATACTATTATAACTTTTTCTAAGCTAACTGTTATCAAACACGCCACAAAATTTTCCCTTTTACGTAAATGTCAAATATATAGATCTACCCCACTATTGATTACGATCGATCCAAATTAAATACAATACCATAAACAAATCACTGGGAACAATAGATTAATTTATTTTTGATGGCCTCAGATCGCAAGAATACTAATGAAGCAGGTGGGCTAACAATTTTGATATTTTTAAAAAAGGTACATAGATAGGTAACTACTTTAAAAACCAATAAATACGATACGTGGATTATAAATTTCTTTTATGTCACAAATTTTTTAGTATTAAAAACAAAATAACAAGAAAAAACATAAAACTAAAATTAAAAAGGTATATTTAAAAAATGTTTTAAACAAATGCATCCTATTCAGTCCTTTATGCATACTTAGATTAGTAGTTTCAAACACTAGAATCTATTAATTTGATATTTAAAAATATTAAACCCTATCTACCATATTTCACAAACGTCCCACAGAATTGTGTCAGTAAGGTGTGGACAAAAAAACAGCTGATATACTTCAGTTAATGGAGACAGAAATATTTCCATATTTTACGGTCCATTACGTCGTCCTACGGGTTATTTGTTATCTTTATGGGCTACAAACTCTGCAAATAACTCTGGCGCATGTGTATTATAAACTATAAAATAAATATAAACAGTACGTGTTCATTTCTACAAGCAAAATGATAAATATTTACTGTTTTTATGTTTCAAGACACGTTTAGGTCGGTAGGCCTGTTTGGTCTTAGTGTTTGGTTCCCTAAAATTACGTTGATTAAATATTAATTATCTTAGTTACAATTTTACACACCCGTTTTGCATGTAATGTTTGACAAATGTTTTATTTTGCATAATTTTTAAATGGTGGCCTATTGAAATATTTAACATCAAGTATCTAAAAAAAACGCTAAAAAATGTGCGAGAATCAATATGTATTATTCTTAACAACAGACAATTGTGTTTGTTGCAGCTAAAAAAAAATTCTATAGGCGAAAATAAAATTCCTTTATGGGTTTCCTACAACACCAAAATTAACCTTTACGAACATTTTACAAAATTCTGATTGTTGAAAAAATAATAATATTCATTTGTAATTCTCAGATTTCAACGAAAATTCAAATGTGACCCCTCAACCATTTCAAAATAACGGTTGATTTTTATGTTTGTTTTTTGACTGATTTTTGAAGTCGTTTGTTTATTTAGTAAATTAGTGTGAGTTTTTTACTTCACATTTAACTAAAAAAAAGCATTTACATTTACATTCTAAAAAAAGCAGCACGAGTATGGCAGATTATTTTAACAGAAGAAAATACCTTCTCTAAATGAATATTTTAGAAAATTTATCAATAGCGTTTCAAATATTGGAAATGTTCCGTGGAATAGTTTGTACTCTTTGACTTTAAAAACAAAAATAGAAAATTAGGTATTTAGTTAAGCTGGCTATTCACCAATAAATGAAGAGAGTAAGACTATTCACAAACTTTCGAATTTTCCGTGACTGCATTGACTTTTCAGAATAATAGGCTAACATTACTTGGCTAGTAGTTTACATAAACTTAACACGTTCACTGCTAAGGACGCACGTGAACTTGACACTGAACACTATGAGAAGCGGCCAAGTGCTTCGCACGCCAACCCCGTAATAGAAGTATTTTCAATACACAGTGCATTACGTGCTTCGCACGATAATTTTAATCCTATGTGCTATGGACGCATATGTGCGTCCGCTTTAAAATATTAGTAAGATTATTACGTAGAAAGGTTCAAAAATAAAAAATAAAGTGATTTCTACTCATTTAGGCTATGAATATAAAAAATAAAAGGTCAGCTCCTAGCATAGGAAATACGAAATTTGTGTAGCAGTGAACATGTTAACAAACATTTTAATTTCTTGTATTTGAATTACACGATTCCCGGCTCGAACAGGTCCCATTAGATTCATTTTATTTTAATAACACATTAAACTGACGCAGGACTTGTTTGTGGGTTATCAAGCCAAAATAATAGCTAGCTATATAAAATCATTTGATTGTATATATTATTAATGCATTATTTTTAGTTATAGATATTTATGCATTAACTCGACAGTTTAATTCTAAGTTTACTTTTACGGTTTTTCATATAAAAGAAGTTATAACTACAAGCCTTTAAAAATTTTCAATTATTGTACATTATGTCAGTCTTTAACGAATCATAGGCCTACGTTTTTTTCTTTTTCTTTTCAATCTTAGGCATCCAGAAAAAAAATCGGGAAACAGAATATTCCGTTTTAAATGAATTATTCTCAAAAATAATTAGAAAATATTGTGAGTTTCAAAACTATTTAAATGTAAATGGCAAAACATAATTTCTACAATTAATTTTACAAATTTACGTGTTCATGAATATGAAATAATGAATTCAATAAAAATCTATTTTTAGAATACCACGTTTTTAAAACAAACTAAAAAGTATAAAATAATTTTTCTTGCGCCCTTTTAAAATTTTGAGGCTATGGAGATATTTTTAAATTTTTAGTGGCTATGGAGATATTTATATGACTTGAAAAGAAAAATGCGGGGCGCAGGCAACCCATGATAGTTAAGGAGGAGTAAATAAATTACAATGCAATGAATCCCATTTCCAATACACTGAAGTTGGTTGTGAACTTATCCGGATTATCTACTTTTAGTATCTACTGGCTGCGCCCCATGTTTTTTAATCTTCAAGACTTATAAATATCTCCATAGCCACTAAAATTCGCCCTTAAACTTTTAAAAGGGCCCACGGAAAATTATTGTATACTTTTTAGTTCGTTTTACAAACAAGGTATATTAAAAATAGTTTTTTAATTGAATTTATTATTTTCTGCTTTTTAGTCTTATGCCCGTGTGTAAGGTTCTAATCGATTGTATATATACTAAAACCTCGGTTATTCGAAATTCTTTTATCCGAAAATTTGGTTTATCCGGACAAAATTTGGAAAAATTGTTTTTAATACTGTAAATATTTTGTTATACAGTAATTGAGCTCGTCACCATAACTCCCCTTGATTTACCGTCACAATTATAACGTCTTGTTTTGTAAGAAATACAACACAATGTAATTAATGTACAGTAATTACAGCTAACATTGTAATTTATGCCTAATAATGGTAAAAATGCAAAAATCGGATAATCCAAAATTTCGTTTATCCGGAAAGGGACTGGTTCTATCAATTTCGGATAAACGAGGTTTCAGTGTATATTGATGAGATTGTGACAGGGAATTATATTTAAAATTTCAAGTCTCTAGCTAATCGGGAAGTTAGTTTAAACTCGATTGCAAAGTTATACCCGGACAGACAGACAGACGTTCTACCCGAACAGATAGACAGAAAGACATGACGGAAACCGAACTCCGATTGAATATTGTATTGTCATCCATTTCTGACCTATAATTAAAATTTCAAGTATCTAGCTCATCGGGAAGTTAGCTTAAACTCGATTGCAAATTTCTACC
>JAGFPH010000242.1:20244-50851 GCA_018207615.1 Philaenus spumarius | reverse complement strand
TATATATATATATAAGCCAAATACCACTCACTGACTGAACACTTTAAAAGAATACAATTACGTTAAAAAGACTGAAAATACCAACCACCACGGGCAACGCCGCGCCGTACGGGTCAGCTAGTCATAATATAAGCTACATTCTTGATTCACAAGAAACACTCTTCTGTTGCAAGCGCTTCACTGTGTAATAGTCCAGGATCTGAAGGGGTTTGAGTATGCATGGAAAGCCTGACGCAATTTTATTTCTAATTATTGTTACAGGCACTATAGTGATCATGAAAAGCCATTTTGTCGCCCCCCAGCGTGGTCGACATCGCCGGGGGGAGGAGGGGAATATGGTGGGGGTGCCGTTTATTAAAATGCTTATAACTTGAGAACCGTTCAAGATAGAACATTGGAAAAGGCGAAAATATACTCCATAAAATATGAGCTTTAGAAAAGGTATTACGTTTATAGTCGTATAGTTGTTGGTTTATGAGTAAAGAGCATTTTTATTGGTAAATGGACAAAAATTGTGATTCAAATAAGCAAAATCAATAGATTTACACTAAGAAAATCACTAAATTGGTCAAATATAGACATTTAAGTCATTAAAAGTGCTTCAATAAATTTAATAGAGCATGTTGAACAGTTAATGCTACTGTAGAGATGTTTTATACGTAGCACTAATATATACAAGTGCTCCGCGCGCGCCACCGGCGACGAAAAACTCTACATTTTTTACCTTGTTCTAGTTTTTTCTAATTTTTAGTATGAAGGACTGGTTTGACAAAAAAATCATTCAATACTTTTTTTAAAGAACAGTAAATTTACCACAATTTAAAATGAAAATCATCTTCCTGAGGATAACACTTTTCGAGTTGCAGCCATTCAAATTTCAAGCAAATTTTCAAAAAATTTTAGTTTTTAGATAGCATTTTGTGTTTTTTCACCGTGAAACAAGGGTTTTTCAGTAAAACTGATAAGGACTAGATTTAAAGTAGAGAAGTATAACTTTAATATGTGACCGAAATGGGATTTCTACCATGAATAGCTTCTGAGATAGAGCTGTTTGAATTTTGGGTACACTTCAAAGAAATAAATAATATGGAATGCTACGTATAAAACATCATGGGTCGTTCTTATGATTTTTCTATTACACAATTTAATTTAAAAAATTATATTTAGAACATTATTTTAGGCTTTTAAAAACAACGATGGTCTTTTAAAAAAGTTAACATAGAATTTAAGAGCATCGTTTGAGCTGTCTAATTCAAGAAATTTTGACCAATTTATTTGATATTATAAATTTAACTTTTATACTATGTAACAGTACATTTTTCATTTCACGGACAGAATTAATTCTAATAATTTTACAAACATAATTTTTAAGTGACTACTACATGTACCGCCCCTATTTCTGATTTAGTAAATACCAACCCTGTTAAACATAATAATTAATAAACTCTTGTCATATTACCTCGTAAAAGTAGAATTGTTCGATATTTAAGCTTTGATCACAAAGGCTGGAGATAAATTCAGCAGAACCATAGATCATGAATAATAAATAGATCTTGCATCCATACGGGGGCTGTGTGACGGAAAAAAGGTTGTCGCGAAAATAGTACATGATCGCGCCGCGAGGTAGCGCTAGGGAGAAAGCATTGGTAGCATTGGTGTTTCAAACAGCTTCCTTCGTTTCCCCAATAGATAGCGCCAAAAAAGTTGAATTTCCAGTGGAACAAAATATTGCATTGGATCGGAGTTCTATTAGGTTATCCAAATACAATGGCAGAACTATCTAACCAAACGGAATTCGGGAAAAGTCTCAACTTTGAATTAGGCAATCTCTGTAACTTCCCTACTTAGGCAGACAACCTTCTATCAACAGTGCGCAAGGTGGAGCTGCTAATGAAAAGTATAAAGTGAAATTACAGTTCCTTGTTAAAAAAATCAAGCTTTGAACAACGTTAAAATGGATATACTAACATTGATCAAATCATATCTTGTGAACAAGCCTGTTAGGTTGTGTTTAATAACAAAACACATATCTATGGTTGTTATAAATGGTTAAGTTTTTGTTATATCAATTTATTTATTTTGTTTGTTTCTTTACAACACTAGGTCCTCTTCTAAAGACTATAACAAGTTCATTTGTAGAGGGATGTCGATTTTTCGGAATTTCCTTATTTTATGAAACGGATTTCAATGGTTCGTTGTAGAGATTACATACACCAACTGGTTAGAATTCCAATTATTTTGTGATTTTTGTGAGAAAGACGCATTCCTTTTACATAAAAATTGTACCTATACAATGCCATATTATGAGTAAATTTTAAATACATGCTTTTCAGTCATAAGCGTAACCAGGACGACCATATGGAGGGGGTTACAACAACCTTTAAGGATTTTTTTTAATGAAGATGCAAAATAACACGTTTTAGGCTTCCCAAAAGTACTTTTAATAATATAGGTATGCATACTTTCCACTTCACTTCTAATTGTGATTCAGGCTTATTTTAAAATAATTTAGAATAGCAACCATGATTCATCCCCGCCAAATCTTTGCGTGCGCTGCCTCTAACCCATAGGCCTGGAAAACACATGGCGTTTTTTTGTCGGCTGCGGATTAGTTACCGTCGCTGCTATATAAATGTTAAGTGTGCACACAGGGCGGTAAAATGTCCGACTCCGTCTAAAAGCCTTATTGGGATTCAAAAAAAAGAGTCTAGTTCATCAATCACGAAGTGTGTTATGTAAAACGAATATTATTTCTTTTAATGTTTTATTGATATGAACAGAAAGCAACTCTCGCTTTATTGTTATTCTGTCGCCGATTGAAAAGGAAGCAAAAAAATATACTTATTTGGGTTTATCCAATCGATAAATAAAAGAAGAGAAGATTTTTGAGCATTTACACTGTGTTTCCTGATTTGAAGAACTAGAAGAAACATTTTTCAATTATTTAAGAATGTCGGTTTCGTCATTTGACGAACTGCACTCGCGGCTGAAGGATAGCATTCAACGAAAAAAATACTAAAATAATTCGACCACGCAGCTGAACCGCTGACGTGAGTTGAGCAAATTTCCAAAATTAAGTTTATAGACCGATATTTTAGGGTTTCGACCAACAATTTGGGAAATAGGTCTATTCACGACGGTGCTGAATAGCTGCAAAATGGTTCGCACGCCATTCCGCATATTGGGAGTATCTTCAATAACACAAAGCATTGCGTGCTTCGCACGCCATTCCACATATTGGGATTGTCTTCAATACACAATACATTGCGTGCTTCGCACGCCATTCCACGTATTGGGATTGTCTTCAATACACAAAGCATTGCGTGCTTCGCACGCCATTCCACATATTGGGATTGTCTTCAATACACAATGCATTGCGTGCTTCGCACGCCACTCCACATATTGGGATTGTCTTCAATACACAATGCATTGCGTGCTTCGCACGCCATTCCACGTATTGGGATTGTCTTCAATACACAAAGCATTGCGTGCTTCGCACGCCATTCCACATATTGGGATTGTCTTCAATACACAATGCATTGCGTGCTTCGCACGCCATTCCACATATTAGGATTGTCTTCAATACACAATGCATTGCGTGCTTCGCACGCCATTCCACGTATTGGGATTGTCTTCAATACACAAAGCATTGCGTGCTTCGCACGCCATTCCACATACTGGGATTGTCTTCAATACACAATGCATTGCGTGCTTCGCACGCCAAACCTCGTATTAGGGGTATTTTCAACACACAAAGCATTGCGTGCTTCGCACGCCAGCCCCACGGTAGAATCCACGACATGGCTTTGAACCGGGTACTTCTATGGTATTTCACGTTTTGATCGATTTTGGGGGAACCAAGCGAGCTATAAGGTCGCGTAAAAAAACAAAATGTGCAGAATAACATCTTACATTTATATTTTTAGAAAAAAACTCTAAAAAAAATTAATTTTCTTAGTAAAAATCTCAAAAAATAGTTACTTTTGGTCAAAAAACTTACTTCCGGTTGTTGGATTTTTTTGGCTAACGAAGTCGTCCGAGCCACTTACACAACCAACATGTGTACCAAATTTGGACCAAATCGGACTTAAAATGCGACCCCTAGAGTGCGAACACATATATATATATGAATTTTAATGACAGCCCAAAACGTGTTCTGGGGACCATGATCGGTGCTCATTTGCTACTCCCGACCTTGGGTCTCACCACAAGGGCCACTGCAATAGCTCATTTTTCCTATGGAAATTCGCTAATAAGTAAAATGGGCGTTAATTTGGTCACGTTCGCCACTGTTTCGACAGAGACGGTGGAAAATCCGTCGATTGTAGTGGCAGCGAGCGGCTGCACAGCTACCGTCAGCGGTAAATAAACCGATCGTTTATTTTTCCGACCAATGTTATGCTCTAATATTCTCCTTCGCGCCACTGTTGGTATGATGGCGACGGCAAATAATCCGTGGCGGACGAAAACTCCGTGTGTTTTCCAGGCCATACACTATACTGCATCGTATATCAAATAAAGTGCCAGTGCTAAATTCGACCAAAGATAATGTCAGCAATATATTGATAACTTATTGCAGCTTGACATTTGCATAGGTGTTGAAAACAAATTACTCTTAAGAGCTTATTTTAATGTAAACAAAGTGCGAATTTTTTTTACAATGGGGGGTTATTACCCCCAAAATCCCCCCTGGTTACGCCTATGTTTTCAGTTATATCTGACAAGCTTCCAATGGAATTTTCCTTGAACCGTATTTCCAAACAAACCAATTACAACACCATTCTTCATCCATTGGATTAAGTAGAGTAGGCCTACATACCAATAAATGAACCGAAATCAGTCAACCTTGAGAATGCTGTATGTATGTCATTGTGAAATACTAAAATATAATTATTAGAGCTTATAGTTTTGTTAATACAAATTAATGTCTTATAAAAGTAAATTTTTCACAAAACTCCAAGTATAATGAGTAGAAAACAAAAATCGATATTTTCCTTTTTCCAAGTAGTTCAACTAAAAATCATGAACTAATAAAAAAAAACTGATAATTTACCATTTCTGTTAACTTTAAATTATAGTTTAAATGTTGATGAATAACTTCCAACAGTTTATCTTAACATATTCGAAAGAAGTTTCGTAAAACGGCAGATACGGCCTTGGCATTACAAAAAAGTAACTCAAGTTTCAAAAAGAAAATTTGTGAAAAACAAGGCCAACCCCATATCAAAAAGATTCGGCCCATAAAAGTAGCGAAATTCAAAGTATTTATCTCATGACAACGTATTATAGAAAATATAAACTATAGGCTATACAAAGAACATTCCATTAAAAATCGTAATTTGTTAATTTTTGGAACAATGATGTATATGAAATTACACTTTTCTTACATTTTATTAATTTATGTCTAGATTTTCAATTGATATGTTAGTATAAAATTGATATTATACAAATTTGTGTACTGTAATTAAGAAATATGAAGGCTTACTATTATTGCTCTTTATCGGATTCGCATCTTTCAATACCCTACTTCTTGTCTTTCTTTACATCGCATAACCAAGGAATAAATCATTATTAATTCAGACCTGTAGAGAATGTTTAAAAACTCGGTAGCTAATTAAGATATATTAAAAATTCTTTTTGAGTATCTAAAATTGACGTAGGCCTAGTAGAATATTTAAAAAAAAATATTTCAAGAAATTGTTAAAAAATCACTTTTTATAAATTTTTGGAACATTAATCTTACATCGTACTGTAATTCATCTTACTAAAGTTTCTTACCATCCTTTAGATGGCTCAGGTAAAGTGTTTAAAATAAGAGTAAAATTGTTCTCTCTAAAACAGTTCTTGAAATATAATAAGCAGTTTATTTTTATACATACTGTATAGAGATTTGAGCCTGTAGATGTTTTCTTAACTAACTATTCAAAGGAAGGTAAAACGTTGGTTCATTTTCAATCAGGAAAGTTTATACAACTACTAACCTCTTAAGGTTTTAATGTTAGGCTTCAGAATATATTTTATCCTTTAGAAATATATTATTACCGTATAATTAAATAATCACGTTCTACAGCAACCCGCTAGTTTTAAAAATACACAGTTCAAGTCTAAGCCTCTATGATCTAATATCTAGTAAACTAACATATACTTAAAGTTATTATTTCTGCTAGACCAATATTATTTATTTGTACTAGTAAACCCCCGTGAAAAATCACAGGAGGAAAATTGGATACATCATTTATACAAAATACTATTTAAAAACAACACACTTTTTCTAGGCTTATCAACTATGCTGACGGGGATTTTTAACTCGGTAAATGTGTATAATATTATTATAAGGATTATAAAACTAGGAATATATTTGTTAAAATTTTGTATTTATGTATATTATTATATATTTAGAAAGATAAAAATATTATCTTTTAGTTGTTTTTTATTTCAAATTGATGGATCAAATGATTTAAAAGTTATTAATATTATAGTGAAAAAATTAATAATGGAATATGTTTATATGTAATACGAATGCTTCCGAAGTTAAACGAATAGGTATTTCATCTTTAAATTTGTACAAACGAATATTTTGATTATAAAAGGTTGCATTTATATACAGTTTATAACCTCAAAGCAAATATTATAACGTATTGTAACATGCAATAGTTCTATAACTCATATTTAAAAAAATAAACTTCATAAGAAATTATAATTATTGAAGTTGTACTTAAAAGATAACCCAAAATTATAATCTACACTGGGTTTGTTAAGTATTACTTACAGATGATGGGCGAAATCAGCTGTTATATTATATGTTACTCATGTGCGTACGTATGTACGGACGTACACTCGCTTTTATAGGAGTTGATACAAATTAGTATGCTAAAACCAATAATTATGAGAGAGGGAGGCATTGTTATGAATACCGTTCATTTAGTTTTGTACAGACTGATGTGCAATTGTGCACTACTGGCTAAAATACTATGATATTAATTTATTATCTGGATAAAATCGTTTGATTTTTTGTATCGTTTATAAATATTTTGTAAACATATTTTTTCGCTTTACATTTTTTATTTTTAAGTTTTTATGTAACCTAACTACTTTACATAAATAGTTTAATTTTAAAAGAAATGTTTGAACAAAATACATGTTTTACTTTGTTTTTACAAACATAAGTACTGCAGCCTCATCATATAAGATGATATTTATGGAGCACTGGAACCCGGCCATGTTTCTTTTATGTAAAGTGACTACTGACTAGTGACTGTCAAAAGAAGGTGGAAATTTTGTAATTTTTGGTTTAGTGGTGAAATAGTAAAATTATTAATATCGTATTATTGATTTAATTATTATAAATCATGAGTGAAGAAAATAAGGACGAAGTATTGTCAGAATTTGTGTCAATTACAGCTGTAGACTCGGAAAGAGCAAGATTTTACCTGGAATCTTCTGCATGGCATTTAGATGTAAGTTTACTTTATTTGTCCAAATCTTATGCAGCAAAAAAAAAAAATTATAAGAAACATTTAGCATACATTTGTGAATAAACTAAAGTTTGAAATGGTTTATGAAAATTAGCCTATGCTGCTTATTGTTTGCATTTAGTTAGCCTATGCTAGCCCATAGACTACAAACTAACATAAAAAGTATAGCCTAAGTTAGGTTAAAACAATTCACAAGCTATTTGGCACAGCAGTGTGTAGGCTAGGCCGGCGTAAGTTTACTATTCGACAATGGCCTAATATTTTTGCAGACAACGACGTTGTTTTACATTCTACTGTTAAATGTTGAATACAGGTAAACATACTGTGACTAAATACTATTAGGTTAGAACCTTTTAGGGTTTTCTTTATTATTCTTGCATTTATGTTGCCATAGATTAGCCTAGGGTCGAATAGCAAACTTGCGCCGTGTAGGCCTACCAGTACTATAGGCCTAGGCCTAATGTTATTTTTTTAATATTAGTCGTGCACCTCTCTTCCTTGTGTTAAAGAATTAAGTGTGAGATTCATAAGACTAAAACCCTAAACTTAATCAACTTTAATTAAGACATGTTTTGGAAATGTTTAAGAAGCCCTAGACCTAGAGTATTATTTATGGTGTAAGCCTATAATATGTTCCCCTGGGTATTACGGTCGTGTAGATGAAGGTTATCATCAATTCTAATAGAAAGAAACAAAACTTCATTATTTCTTTAGAATATAAAGAAACTAGACACTTCTGTAGCGGCGAGAAATCAAATATTAACAATCTAAAACAAGTAGGCTACAAAAGAACAAACAATTAAACCAAACATTGCTTAGGCGAATGAACATTGTCGACTTTTAGCCATTTTGCTAAGGTATTACCAGATTTAGGCTGTCAGAAAGTAGAAAGTGCTACCAACATAGATAAGAGTAGGCCTACTAGGAACTAAAAACATACTGTAATTGTAGAGTTAAAGTTAGTTTAAGGGTTGCAATTCTGCTATGCTAAACGTCATTTTAATTGTAACAGTAGGCTATAGAAAGAAAAAATAATAAAGGTGGGTAAAGTTTTGCCGCAGCTTACCAAAAGTTATCTATCGTGTCGCTCAGGTAAAGGTAAGTACCGGTAGGCTACTTACTCTTAAATAAATATTCTGCCAGGTAACCGACAAAATGTAGCCTAGGCCTAGTTGTTTCTTCCACATCTCTAAGTGAGACATAAGGTATAAGGAAAAAAAGAAAAAATCTAAAGAGGAAGAATTTGTAGAACAAACACTACACTTAAAGATATTGCTCTGAAGCTTGGAATACAGATCAGGAATATTTATACAGATGTATGACGCCTAGGGCAGGATTCAAATTGAATTAAGTTTGCACAATCATAAATATCGACTGGTTTGTATAAAAACAAATATAATACGAGGCAAGTAGAGTAATCGCTTTGCAATTTAATTATCCATATTTACAGTATTATACCCCCTAAAAATAAAATAGCCTCGATATAGTAAATGTGTATGCTTACTTCTAATTAGAGATACTACGGTATTTAATTTTGTAAGGTAGGCTACTTTAATTGTTTTATTTATATTATCTTATTATTAATATTTAAATCACTAAAAAGTGTTGATTTTTCCTATAGAATCATTTGGTATTTTCTTTACAGTTGGCTTTGGCAAGTTTTTATGAAACTGATGGTGATGCAGCACCAGTGCTAAATACTCGAAGATCTGATTCCGTTGAAATATTGAATGACAATGATGACATAGAAGAAATAGAAGATGTGCCCCCACCTCCTGCCTTTAAATCTGGGACCTCTACTGTGAATCCTATTCGAAAACCAAAACCAAAGCATAATTCAAGGTGATTACTTTCATATACTTTTTGTTCAGCAATAACCCTAGGCTACATTTAAAGATTTAAAAAACATATATACATTTCAGTTAATAATACGGGTGTTTCAATAAGAGTATCAGGGTTTTAAGGCTTTGTAGTTTATTTATTTCATTTAACCTACAATTACAAATAATATATGAAATGAAAGAGCAACTCTAAACCATTTTGTTGGTAGGCTTACACCTGTGTTCATGTGCACGCACTGCTTCCTCTGTTTTCTGTCAGAAAGCGCTAATAGCAAAGATGGCGACTAGTGAACAGAAAGCTTTTTGTGTTTTACAGTTTACAAGGACTGAATCTATTGTTACAGTGCAACGTGAGTTCCATATATTAAGTTCAAATGTAATCCTACAAGTGATAATAACATTCGTAGATATGGTATCATAAGTTTGAAGACACCAGCTGTCTATGCAAAGGGAAGAGTACCAAGGGACGATCAAGAGTGACTGAAGAACGTGTTGAACAAGTGGGAAGGTAAGTCGTGAATTGTCATTTCCAGCGATGTCAGTGTGGAGAGTTCTAAGGAGACGCTCACAACTACGTCCTTATCGTTGGCAGTTGTTACAAGCTCTAAAGACTACAGATTATGATCTACGTCCCAACTTTGCAAACAATATCTTGCTACAGGATGATGAAGATTTTCTGGATCGTGTCGTCTTCAGTGATGAAGCGACATTTCACCTAAGTAGACATGGGGAACACTCATATTGAGACGCCCCTAAATTGACTGTTTTTGTGCCATATCCTAGCAGAAAGTTTATGGGCCTTTCTTTTTTGGGCAACTGTAACTAATCAAGGTGTTTCTTACCTTGATGTGCTACAACTTGGCTTTTTCTTCAATTGGAAGAAGCTGACCCACAGAACTTTATTTAGCAGCAAGATGGTGCATCGCCTCACTGGTATAACTCAGTAAGCGATTGGTTAAATGACGTAGTAGCCAACCACTGGACTCACAGCAAGGAGTTGGTTGACAGAGCTTGTTTCACATGGCCTCCACATTCACTCGATCTGATGTCATGCGATTTTTACCTTTGGGGGTTGCTAAAGGATCATGTGTATGTGCCTTCGTTAAGCTAGCCGTCCTACCCGACAAGATTGAAGAAGTTGTTGCAACAATTACTTCAGACACACTGAGCAAGGTTTTTACAAACTCAGCTAACGACTCGATTTGTACCATGTTAAGAATGGTGCTCACATTGAAAACGAGTAGGAAAATCTGGTTGAGTTGCTTGTCCATTTGATGTAGGCTATTATTTATAATTGTAAGTTAAAATGTAATAAATAGGCTACTACAAACCTTAAAACCCCGATTTTAATTTTGAAAAATTCGGTAGAATTAATATTAAGTTTATAACTAAATTGTATGCAAATATATAGTACGATTTAATTTTCTTTAAATAGGCCTACAATTATTTAACCATGTTTTTTATATTAGGTTACTAAAAGGTTATTTTTATGGATAGCGAATAATAATTGTTTAAAAAGCTATCATGTTATGTAAGTGTTGGATATTGTAGGGCTAAATTATACAACTAAACAGCTTAGGTATAAAGTACAAAGGTTAGGTATAATTATAAAGCTTGAAGTGGATAAAGTACTTAAATCAAATACACTACTTGAAACTGAATAAATGACTTTGCCAAGCCTAAGCTGTTTAATGTTTAATTATAATACACCACTTATTGGGGATGTTTCAATTATTATTTAGTTATTAAAAAAGTTTTATTTTTGTAAGGTTTGCAACTGTAGCAAGTTTAAACAAAGATGCGAGTTCTGATGAAGAGGAAGGACAGGCTTTTTTTGCAGGAGGTTCTGAACACAGTGGGCAACAAGTGCTTGGGCCAGGAAAGAAGAAAAAAGACTTTGTCTCCGAAATGTTCAAAGCTGTCCAAGAGTAAGTTTGTTGTCAAATAGTGTTAGGATTTACAATTTAGGGAGACATTATTCATTACTATCCCTTTGCACAATATATGTGTTTTATACCGGTTTTTATACGGTGCGTTGTCACACTGATAGATCAGTTATAGTTTGGTTAATGTAGCCCTTGCATCACTGACGATGGCGACATTGTCGTTGAAACGCGTTTGAGGTTAGTAAACGTATTTATTGTGAGATTTTGTGTTCAGGTTTTATTTTATCTTAGTTACTTTCTCACAAGTCAAGCTCATTAGTTATTTAGGCCTATTAAAAATAAGTTTAATTGTAACATAATGAAATCAAACTCTACTATCAATTTTATTACTTTTGTAAATACTTGTTAACCGTGTATATTATATTAAAACTAAAATTGTATTGATCCTATTGTTCTTTTAGTTTTTACTTGTTTAAAATTAATATGCAATTTCTGACCTATTATTTGCATAGCCTACTGTCTAAAATAAATGATTGTTTATGTATTTACCTCATGTAGCTTTTTATAATTTCATATTGGTTTATTTAATGCAAATAAAGAATGATTTAACTACATATTAATTTAAGTTTAATTATTTTCTAGGCATGGAGCCGAGGTAGTAGATCCCAGTAATCCAGCACCAGGCAGAATGCCTAGCAGTTTTGCAGGGGCTGGATACCGTTTGGGTCAATCTTCTAATGATACTGAAGGTTAGTTTAGTTGTATATATACAGGGTGTAATATACCACCTGGGCGGTGTGCACAGCGAATAAACAAATCGGTTTAGATAATTGGTTACATCAGTAACACTGCTATTTTGCACGAAGGAAAATATTTTTCAAATCTCAATGCCTAGAAGGACACCTTTTCCCCCCAGTAAAATTGGCTTTTGAAGAAAATTTAAATCTAATCAAGGTAGCATGATGCATCATTTTAACATTCTTTTAAAAAATAAACAATTTGAAAAAAGTTTTGACTTACTTGGTCCCAAATCAATATGGCGGTCCTAACAACACACAACATTTTTTGTTTTATGTTTTTAATTACCATCATTGAGCAGTTTTATTTTCAGAAACTTTACTAATATAAACCCTTCAATTTGGGCACATTTTGATAAGTTTTCCAATATTTAAAAATGTAAAACGTCAGGGAAATAAAAAAAGGTTGTATCCAAAAATTTCAAATGTGAGTGGACTGAGGTATCAAATTAATGAACTCTTAAAAGCTAAACATTTTTTGTATTTAAACTTTGGTTGTAGTTCCAACTATTTCAAATGACGACCATATAACTTATTTTTACGTTTTTATTTCTGGTACATTTTTTGTTAAAAAAATTAAGAAAATGGATAAATTTGTATTTTAAAATTAAAAAAATATGATCAGTAAGTAATCATTGTTAGAAAAGTGTAAATTAAATAATACTCTAGATGCTGGGGATTAGTTGTTCATGTTTTTAGATTTCTTTGAAATTGAGTCATTAACAATTGCAATAATTTTTGGTTACAGTTGTATCGTTACCTTCACGTTCAGGATCATCAACAGAAATTAGAGATGTGAAATTGAAACTGTGGAAAGAAGGCTTTAGTGTAAATGATGGTCCTATGAGAGAATACAGTGACCCTAGTAACAGAGAGTTTCTGGATAGAGTACGCAGAGGGTGAGTCAAATGTTTAACTGTTTAGTCTTAAAACAAAAAGTTATATCTGTTTTCTGAACTTAATGGAATTCTGATCTTGAAAGAGACAGCCTTCGTTGCAGTAGGCACCCACTTAACCGCCGGCCTTTTAGACATGGATTCACGACCGTTTCTACAGAGAATCGCTCACTTAAATTAGTACTGTACACCAAAATTCATTCGTCTCTTGTATCTGTTTAGTTTGTGTCGATTGCTTCCTGTCTTTTCTAGCAAAAGAGTTGACTGCAGTTGATGTTATGTTATAAAATAACATTGCTACGCTTTAAAGAAAGCAAATACACAAATTTTAAAAAAATCATAGATTTTTAATAGACTAAGTATCCCTAATTTTATTTTATTGATGATTGGTTTTTATTCATACATTTTGTATATGCAGTAGAACCTCTCTTAACCGAAACCCTTTCAACCGAAATAGCGTTTAACCGAAACGGCAAAAAACTACGTACGTGTCCACATTATATCGAAAAAGATAGTATTTACAATATGTTTACTATAGCAAGATGTGCGGTCTATTTTTAGACAAAAGGAGGAGAAAGTGTAAAGGGGGAATGGGATGGGGCAGGCCAGGTGCCTGACCTTGAGTTTAGTCTAGTGGTTTACTACCTGCTACACACAATACAATACTGTACAGTACCGTATTCTGCCAGTCAGTTTGTTTTACACTGTTGTAGTCGCGTTAATCAAGATTAGTTGTCTATCAATTTATTTCTTAGGGTTTCTCGCTCTTCTGTAGTCTAGTGGCTTAAAACAGTACTTAACAAGTTGTAAATACAGTAGGGTATACTATGTACATAATACTATGTATGTAGAAGCATTTATGTTTTATTAAAAGTTTGTTAAATAATCTAAAAGTGTGGTTTTTATCATTGCCTTTGATTTTTTCATTTTAAACTTTTAAAAAATTGCAATTTTTTAACCGAAATTTTGTTTATCCGAAATGACCTCCGCCCCCTTTATTTCGGTTAACAGAGGTTCTACTGTAATTGGTCTTTCAATAATATAATATCTATGTTTGTTGTGTTTTGTTTAGAATCAGTAAATCTTTGAAAGTATTGTAAATTCAAGTAGTTGGTGTAAATATTTGATTATTTCTGGAGGGAATTATGACCAAAACCTTCATCTGAGCAGTTTTAAGTTTAATAACTTATCTTTTGTTTATTGCAAGGGTAAATGTTAATATCAGTAGTAAGGATATGTTTTATTGAGTTTAGACCTACTATTTTAGACTCTTTGTGTAGATATTGATTCAGGAACATTGTATGACGATATAAAAGTTGCAAGTAGTAAGTAATGTTTTTTATATCTATATATATAAAAGCCAAAACCCACTGACTCACTCATCACGATTTCTCAAAAACTACCGAACGGATTGGAATGAAATTTGGTATGTAGCTTCCTCTAGGGCCATAGGTGCTCACTAAGAAAGGGTTTGAAAAAATTCGAAATTTTAGGGGGGTTTGGGGGGGATCAAAGTTATTAAAAAATGACTTCTTCAAAACTACCGAATGGATTGGAATGAAATTTGGTATGTAGCTTCCTCTAGGGCCATAGGTGCTCACTAAGAAAGGGTTTGAAAAAATTCGAAACTTTAGGGGTGTTTGGGGGATCAAAGTTATTAAAAAATTACTTCTTCAAAACTACCGAATGGATTTGAATGAAATTTGGTATGTAGCTTCCGCTAGGGCCATAGGTGCTCACTAAGAAAGGGTTTGAAAAAATTCGAAATTTTAGGGGGGGTTTGGGGGGATCAAAGTTATTAAAAAACAACTTCTTCAAAACTATCGAATGGATTGGAATGAAATTTGGTATGTAGCTTCCTCTAGTTAATTTATATAATTAAATTACAAGTGAAAAAACATAGACCAAGACCGGGAGTTGAACCCGGGACCTTCAGGTTTCCGTCCTGACGCTCTAACCATCTGAGCTACCCTGATATCTACCGATATTGGTACTGCAATATCGGTAGATAATTCAATAATTTTACTGCAATTATTGAACCAACAGACTGACTACCTCGTGTATACGACATTGAAGACAATCTTAATTCTTATTTTGCAGCCTACAGTAATAAATCCAATACACAAATAACAATGAAACGAAAGCTGAATTTCTTTTAATTAATCAGTAAGAAAACTATTTGCAAAAATTAACTGAAATTATTATAGGCCTACTCTAAGTTCAATATTCATTCAATGAGTATTGTTCATTAAATTCATCATCAAATATTCTAATGAAAATATATACAGGTTATTTCAACAGAAAAGTATTAACATTAACAAAATATGTCAATTGTCTTTTATGAATGTCTTGGTTTTAAGTAATCTATATATTAATAGGCAAGCACAAAACTTGTCGTCCTTTTTTCTCAGCTTGTGTGCATCGTAGGAGAAATTCGTGCATACCGTTAGAAAGGTAGTGTCCTGTAGATGAGCAGAATCCCATTATAATTTACATCGGTCCTCAGGGACATACGCCCCAGTGGCCCTCAAAGTTTCAATGTTAATCTTATGGAAGGTCAATCTTAAGGAAGAAGAAGAAAGATTTCTTTTGATTTTATCAGGGGCACAAAAAACAGCTGTTCGTATGAAAAGCTTAAAACAGCTGATTTTGATCAACAACTGATTTGGATCAAAAACTGAATATCATTTTAGGTTAGGTAAATCAAGCAATGAGCAGAATCCCATTATAATTTACATCGGCCCTCAGGGATACGAATTACAGGCTTTCAAAGTTTCAAATTAAGCAATAGCGAAGCATGATAAATTCGGTATTTAATGGATTAATTTTTGGCACTAGGCAATTGGCGAACCTCTCCTTTAAGAGTTTTTAACAAGAATGAAATGTAAGTCACTTCAGGTTCACGCCGGAAATTTTCACTATCGCCGATTTGATGTTATTCTTCGGGGGGTTTGTATTTGAGAGTGTTAGAGATTAATTAGTTCAAAAATCTTTTTATTGTTAGTATTAAGTTGTTTTGAAAAGTAAAATCACTAGAGAATATTCTGCAGATATCATACAATGGAAATTAATAAATAAATTGAAAAAAAAACCTCTTAAATAACTCCATATTACATTTAACCCTTTTTATAATCTAGTTTGTATATCTGTGACGTTAAGAAACTAACTAATATGGATTTCGTAATCCGTGCAAATTATGGTCCAAACACAGGTAGGCTATTCTGTTGTGAGCGTGGCTGTGCTAAACAGATATGTCTGCCTTGGTACATTCTAGATGATTCATAACTTGATTTTTGTATTTTTTCTGTCTTATTGGCGTATATTTAATGTTCTTGCCAAAGACTTTTAATACTTAAAATGGTTCGTTCTGTTTATAGGTCATATTAGTTTATTTTGGTTCTCTCGTATCCATAGTTTTATTTATGGGTTCCGCTTTAAACTAGTCATAAGTTAAGCAAGAGATTATGAATTTCAAATGTAAATATATGTCAAAAATGTCGGGAAGTAATTTTAATTAATTTCTTTCGATATTGAAAACCAGGTTATTTGACGATCTTTGTGTTTTTCTGGGAGTTTAACATAATTTCCGTTAGATGTCGTTTACTTACGATCGCCTGTATTTGAATGACATTTCATAGATATCTCTCTCTCTTTTTAACCATTTTTTTTTTTTTATTGAAATTCTTTATTTACGTTTGGATAATATTTATTATATTTTGGATTGTTATAACGATGAGCAATATGTACCTAATATAATATTGTGTAAGTTGTAATTCCTTTAATATGCCAATAACAAAAATGGTGAATCAACATACAAATGATTTTCTTGGTAAGCAAGATAAATAAAAACAAATTAGTTATTTGTTGTTTCAACTGTCTGAAGTCGTTTTGATTTTTTGATGAAAGGAGTGGTAATGATTCAGATAGCTGAGCAGTGATATCATTTGCTAGTTTTCGAGTATAAAATCCAGCTGTTAATGTTAGATGTTTTTTTGTGTCCATTCCCTGACTTCGCCATTAGTCTAACCGGCAAAAATGTTTCAATTCTATTTGTTGGAAGTTGTTATATTATTTACATTTTAAAATTTTAATTTATTCTTTTAATAGAACTCTATTGATTATTATGTTAATAGTGAGGTACCAGATGAGTTGTTACAAGAATTCCGTGGAGGAGAAGTACACCTCAACTTGGAGGATCATAGGCATGAAGAGTTTGTAATGACAAAACCTAAAGTCAAAGCTTTTGGAGGAAAAGGATTTACTCTTGGCAGGTATGTCCATTGAAAATGTAGATATATTATGCCTACAGGGTGTTTCAGCAGGAATCTGCCATACTTTACAAGCATAACATTCTTATCATAGAGAATTAATAAAAAAATTTCATATGAAAACATAGGTCCGGGAGCATAGTCAAATATCTCCTTGAATTTGTGAACACGATTTCTGCTCCAAAGGGTGAATTAAATCGTACTGAATCCAAATTAATGGGTAAATTGAATGAAGCCGGTAACAGAACTGTATATATGAAGTGTTAATGCTTGATAATGCTTAATCATTAACAAGTTATTTGCACATCCTTGTATCACAGGACGAAGTACAAATAAATCGTCCAAACCTATTCCTGTCTACTGGTATTGCAAAATTCGCTGCAATAGGAATAAAATTTAAAATGTTATTTTCATCCTCGATAGAATTTATAATTACACCAACTCGACCCATTTTTTTTTTTTTACAAATAAATATTCTGCTTACACTTACTACAGGCGACTTAAATTACCGCCTTGGCGCCTCACCCGTATATTTTAATAGTCTGCATCTATGATCACTCAATATGCTAAGACATCTCTGTCACCGGTCTGATTGATCCGTGTCGATGAAATCAAAAAATGTTCATTTTGCTTGCAACCTCATACCATCAACGTTGCAATGCTTATTACAAGATGTAGCACTACAAAATCATTTGGTTTGAGCTAAAAATAAAATTTGTTTTAAAACAAAGGTTACGGGTAAATACAACCTCAAATATAAGATAAATAATATGAAAAGCTCAAATCATATTGTTTGGCTAATGATATGCCATTAATTGTAACATGAATTGCTTTTTAAGTACTAAAACTAGTCAAACTCGTGGTAGTTTAGATATGTTGCATCAATGCTGAAAGTCTTCCATCAAGTGGACTACAATAAAGACCACGAAAGAATACCGTTGAGGGAAGGGCTTGTGTACACACCGAGACCTTGAACGCTCCAATCGCCTTAGTGCGAAGTTGTCACGTTCTTCCCACGCTTCTAACTGAACGCGGCTGACTCAACGCATTTATAATTCTTTAAACTGTGCGCTCAAGCTTCGAGCGGTAATTACCAGGATTGTTCGAGACTAGTAGATATGGCAACGCTGAGCGCCCATCCTATTGGCCGATACGCAACGGTATTCTTTAGTGGTCTTTAGTATGTATTTTGAAGACACAATCTTTGATTTTATTTTTAGTTTTTCAATAACAAGATACAATTCCTGAACAACTAAAGATATCAAAATATTTTATTCCATTCAGCTTATTGGTCTCATTTGTTAGTTTTTTTACCGATATCTTGGCTATCCTTTGTTTTACAAGGATAACTGCAACTGTACGTATGCAGTTATGTCATTGGAACTTGTGTCATACATCTGTATATGAAGTACATATTTATTAGTTTATACTTATTACCTTTTTAAGAAATAACTAAACTAATAGACTACACAATTTTTAAACTTAAATTTGGATATTAAAAAAAATATATTTGCTATAATGTTGATTTGTTAACGTACAGTTTTCTGTAATAAATTTAAATGTCTCCATTTTAGAACCGATAAGTACAAAGTTATAGGATTAATTATTGAAAAAAAAAAAATTTGGCCATGGACGGGATTAGAACCCACGATCGGGGATTGACGTCAGCGACGACCCGCGCCTTAGACCGCTCGGCCAACGATTGAACTTACGTAAGAGAGATATAATAACAGTAATTAGCCACTGGCTTTTAGTCCAAAGGAGAGTTACTTACAAACAAACATACATACATACATACATACAAGTGAAGCTAATATAAGCGTGTTAAAAAAAATACACAAAATGGCCGACAGATGAAAAAGTTAGACTTTTTAACCTTATAATTACATGAACATAAACTATTATTATTAGGTTTTATTTTCTTTATTAAAACCATTAGTCCTCAGTTTCTTCCTGAATCACCTTATACGTAAATAAGAATATACAGTACTTATCTTTATTGTAATGATGTTCATATAATAATATGTATGACATTGGCTCTTGTTTGACCTAGCGTTACGCCAACCACTGTAGGCACAACGACCATCGTTGAAGAAAAAGACAGAATTGCTAATGAAAAGACAGCTCAAGATAAAGTCAAGTTGGATGAATCATCCCCCGTTACAACTGTAATGATAAGGTTTGCCGATAGATCTTCAGTTCGTGCCAGGTTCAACCATAGTCACACCATAGCGGATATAATAAACTTTATTACCATGTATCCTTTTCTTACTCAGATGATATTTTATATACATAGAGAGAGTTTTACTGATTTAGAGTGGTGTCTGTCGGTGTGTAGTTGAAATCTGAATCCTGTGTAAATATATTTAACTTAGAAGTAGTTTTAAATTTAATCTAGCATGGAGATTGATAAAAATATTTTACTACACAACACTTATGATCAAAATAATACTTTCAATTTCCTTTATTATATGCCTTTAAGTACTCAACTAAATGCATCTACCTTTGTCACTTGGTTTTATTTATGTTTTGTTTTCCATTAGCAGATATTTTCTAAATGTTCTACTTGTAGCATTGAATATAATAAGGGTTATGAACGAGGCATAGTTACAAAATTTTGGTTAATAATAATATAATTTATTAATTACTTTTGATGTAACTATATCTTTAAATTTACCTTATTTACTGGAGTCATTAAAAAAAAGTATGATAATTACAAAACCAGAAGTTATAGTTTAGAAATGGAGCCAAATCATTTATTCTACCTTGGTGGGATTGTGGATGTCACCCACTGGACCAAGCACCCTACTTTGTTATCGATTCGTAACACCTGGAAACTTTCACCCAATGAAACTACAATGGTAGTTGCAGACTTACCAGTTCTCTGTATTTCGGACAAAGACTCCGTATTTTGAATGTCATCTCCAGTGTTCCGTATTTGCAATCACATTCTCAATATTTTAACCCAATTCATCATTTAACAATAAATATCAGTAGGAAAAAATGTAAAACATTCTTAGTTTGATGCATGTAGACATTTTCCCTAGTAAAATATTTAAGCAATAATTGTTTCATTTGTTAAATAAACACTTCTTGTTTTATTCATATGTAGGCTTAGTTATTTGTACACAAGATGGTTAAGTACGCTCAAGGTCATCTGCTTATGGATTCGTTTGGTATCGTATTTGTAGAATATGATACCAAACGAATTCATAAGCTACTGTAACGAAAAGGAACAAATTTTATAGATCGTAAATTTTTTTTTACTGTAAAGTTATTAAAAGTATAATAATTCTATTTGTTTTAGTTCGGGTAGCAAATTTCTGACATTTTCGGGATTTACGTTACCCGTGATTTATGTTTTTTGTGGGAATCCCGATAAACTGCCTTTGTTTTACTGGTCATTTATTCCCGCAAATAGCAACATTTAATTTCCAAATTTTACAACTGTCATCTAAATTTCATTTTCACGGGCCTTAGCCGTTGTATTTTTAACGCTGATATTTCATAAAAACAAGAAAACATTATTGTTCTTGGGAGTAGGTTTTTAAAATTGGCACAAATTGTGTTCAGGCATCGATTTCTTTTACTTACATGCACTGTGGTACTTAAATTATGTTTTATTATGATCTCTGGTATTTCATACATTTTGCCTGATTGTATTTGGGCTTTGTTATCTTTCATGAAAATTATTGTGGTATATTAAATTATGTTTGAACGCCGATATTTTATAAAATTAGTGCTAATTGTGTTCAAGCGTTAATTTCTTCCATGGGCACTCATTGAATTTTTAATACTGTTTTTATTAAATTGGATTAGGTTAATTGTATATGAGCAAACATTTGCTATGCGGACTTTCTTTCATGTATTTTAAATAATGTTTCAACACTAGTAATTTATGAAATATTGTACAATTAATAGTATTTGGGCGTCTTATCAGATTTCTAGTAGGCACCCTGTAGAATAGACTAGGCCTACGTCTTCAGTAGGTCTGCAGTAAACGTATAGTTTCAATGACAAAGTTACAAATATTACATGTTTCTCACTTTGTTGAAAAAATAAATAATACTGTTGAGATTCAAAATAATTGTAGCTCTAAAAACCTCCGTATTTGGCCAAACTCACAGCTTTCAAGACTGTAGTTGTGTTGCAATCAACAATTCCGATAAAAATCTATGTATTTATTATTTAAAATACATGTATTTTAGTTGATCTGGAGATGATGTAGATAATAAAGAAATTCAACTCAATATCGACTCATACTGATGGTAATGCCAACTCAAAATTGTATTGACTTCACAATACTCTTGAAACACCTTATGAGAGAGAGTTACGAGAAAGCCTCCACTGCAGCAGCCATGTGGGTCAAGTAAATGTACTGATTATAAATTAGTCATATAATTGTATATATTGCAACATGACGAAGAAAAACCAAATAGTTTTTGAAGATACATGTTCTGCCATCTCGCAATGTTTTACCTATTATCCAACGAAGTTTAAACTAGATTATAAAATCATGCAGTTGTGCCAACACTAAGGTGACAAAGTACTAACTTCGGCCAATGCTACCTTGTGTCCCGTGCCAACACAACTTTTCACACGTAAATTTAAACTGTGCGCATATGTTTTGTAAAATATGTGTGATCATAAATTATTGATTTCATTTAATATCTCTCAATTTCGCACAGCAAGTGTACTATACATCTAAGTTATAATCCCAAAATAAATAATCAGACAAACATAACAATGGATTATCTAAGTTTAATGTCACATATTTGTTATTACATTATATCAGAATTAATATATTAGTATAAATCATTAAATAAAAATAAATGTTAAATTTTTAACAGACAACTTACATTATATATGAGATTACTTAAGTTTACCATAAAATATCTTACCAAGTAATAATAATTACCAATCTTCTAGTATTTCCTTTCACTTTTAACTTATTCACTTTTAAATAAGTAAACAGATCTTTTTCAAAGTTAATCTGTTTAAAATGTTTCATAACTAGCACTTTTTCCTTTTACAAACCATTTGGTGAACTAGAAAACATTCTTAAGACGTAATTCACATGAGACACGTATTCACCTTCTTCAAGACTCCAAAACAAATTGTTTAAAAAAAATTTATGCTAAATTTTATTTTTTATGAAACCACTCTTTATAATGATTTTTAATATTGGCAACCGGTGATGTTGTATATTCAACTAGTCGGCGAAATACAATAATCCGCTCTGTTCATTAGTTTTAAGTTTGTAGACTTTAGGGTTAACATTTAATTTTAAAGATAGTAGACAGTGATGAACTAATTTATTTTTTCACTTTGAAAAAAGTCTATTCTTTAAAATAAATCTTTGCTGGTGATTTAACTAAATTTCAGCTCTAAATAATAACATTATGTCTAATGTGTGTGTTTAATTTAACGTTTATGTTTTATGATTTTAATCCTTAATTGAAAATAACAGAGCTCGACCACAATTTGAACATCAACCGTTCGTACTTGCACAGCAGTATCCGAACAAGGAGTTCAACGATAGTAAACAAACACTAGCCCAGGCAGGCATTCTAAATGCTGCACTTACTGCAAGGTTAACATAATATATTTATTGGACATTTGTACTTTTGCTCGCTGATTAAAGTTATTTCTTTTGTAAAACCATATTTATTTGTTAATTTTAATTTTATTAATCTGTCCTAAACATTTTACTATTGTAATAGGGATATAAATTAAGGTATTAAAAATACTATGGCAAGTTCTCATTTTTGCTTTATGATTACCAAAGTTATTCTAATTTTTGATTGTAAATAATAAATATACCTGAAAAGGTTATTCCACTTGTAAATACGTTGTTTGTTCATAATAAAGGAGTACGCATGTAAAATATTTTATTTAGAATATCCTTATGCGGTCTCACATAATTCGAACATATTGTATACAGTAATTATAAACTTATCACTTATCATACATGACCATTTTTAGTGGTAAAATGTTTGGAAGAACTGAAAAGGAGGGTTGATATCTCAGAAAAACTTAAAAAAGACATTACCTTCTAAGGTAAGACATTTTAGTATCTTTAGCTAAGCAAAACTTTCCTTTAATGTATTAAATTAGCAAAAGTTTGAGTTTCAAAAAATATTTTTTGCACAATGCACCCTCAATGAACGGAACTTTGTCTTTTGAAATCTTTAATTAATTAAGCAAAATAAAAATAATGTTTAAAAATCATTCTGATACAGGACATTTATAACGTTTGATAAAAGAATATTTATGAAAGTTAAAGGACATTAATTATTGTATCCATAACATTTAATATTTACAAACTTATAGGCTGATTTCACACTTGGCGACACGACACCGACTCGGTACCGACACGATATCGACCCGATACAGCAATAATACCGATATCGGCAGACGTATTTCACATTCACCGACTCGACGCCAATACCGACACGGCCAATTGTACAAGCTATCGTGTAGATTGACCCAAAAAATACATAGGACAAACAAGGATGTTCAAAAAAAGTTTAAGGGACATAATCCGTCTGCCAACAAATTACATAGCTAATAAAAAAGTAAATGTGTGCTGTCGTGGAACCCCCTGCAGGAACGAAGTTCATCACGTCTTTTCTTCAATTCTTTTACCAGCCTTAACGGCAACATAAACACATAATTTTAATCTTTCAATTGCCGTTTATTATTATATTGTTTTTTATACAAATATTTGCTGTTTCCATACGTTTAATGTTATTATAATAAAGGCGTAGAATTAATTATAACATCAAAGCTAAGATGGTAATCACAGTTAAATGTCCATTAATTGTAAATACATCCAATAAACATAAAATGTTGGTTCACTGTCTAGGCCTAACCTAAAATTATTGTGTGTTTGTTTAATTTATTTTACCTACCTTAACGGCAAAATACATAACAATGATTTTAGGTTAGGCCTAGACTCAAAATTACTTTCTAGGCCTAACCTTGCATAAATACTGATAAAATTTATGGGCCTATAAAAATTATTTTCCGATATCTTCATTCGGTGAAAAATTGTTTGTTCATGTCTTCAGTAAAAAAACAAACATGGCTTACTTTCTACAAGTTCAATTAATGTCATGACATCATATTTAAAATGAGACATATTTATTATTTATCTAACAGAAAAAATATTTAACAGAGGCCAAATTATTATTGATTGATTACCATAGCAACCAGTAAACAATCTGAGACGATATCCTACCGATAAAGAAGGGAGACCAGCAGCTCGCCGACATGTCGGCGTCTGTAACGACACGACACCGATATGTCGGTGAGTGTGAAAGCTACTCTTAAGTTTAAGTTAGTTTTCATGACCAACAACATCGTTCCGATATCGTGTCGGTGTTGTGTCGGCAAGTGTGAAATCAGCCATACTTGCATACTGTACAGTCTTACTGTATTTGGTTTTCCCTTTTTTTTTCACAGTAACAGGTAATTTACATTTAAAATGTACCCTAAAACTCTGATAACACAGACGGAGTCGCGGCCACATTCTTGTTCTTAAAAATTTACTAATGATTTTTGTGCGGGAACAGGGTGCAAAGCAGGCGCCAGTATTTCGTAGTGCAACTGCACTTATTTATACTGTAAAAAGTTTATTTCATTACATGTATACATATACCACGTTATCTGATGAAGGCAAGATGCTGCTGTAGCTTGCTGTGACGAAGAACCCAAGAAAAAGTGGGTACACAACATAAATAAAGGCTTAAATTTGGAAATACCTCATGCCCCAATTGAAAAAAGGTGATAAAAGGTTTTATATGTATTTTAGAATGTCCCAGACACGGGAATCGCTGCATGCACTGTGGTCATATCCCTCCATGGTACATTTTTCCCGTGTGGGCGATTTCGAGAGAGAATGTCTCTCTCGTGTCGGTGTAGCCGGGGCTTAAATGACTTTTTTTTCAGGTCGTATGGTACAATATCGAGAAACTCATTTCAAATGTGCGTAGCTATACTACAATGGATATCGGAAACAGCGTGATACCAACCCCGAGATAAATATGTAATACATAATATAAATCAATAAAGGATTGTTTAGTAAATGTTATAAAAGACAAGTTATTGTATTAGTAAAATAATTATAGAAGAGTGTTGTATTATTGCTCAAAATAAGATAGCTTTTGATACAGTACCACCTAGGTGTTTTGTGATCTTCAAAAACTGTTTTAATACAGACATAGTTCTACATGTTCAATGAAACTACCAACATTTACTTAGAAATTTGACATTAATTGAAAATTTTTTTGGCTTATCCCACCATCGATAAAATTGAAGACTATTGAATGTACAAGTACTGAATTGCATACTGAATAATTACTAGGCTATGTAACTTAATTTGTTTATTACAATAATTATATTATATCATTCTGGATTGCTAATTTGTGAAATAAACAGCTGACAAGTGATAATGTTTTACTGTATTGTTTTATTCAGTTCAAAAACGTTTCAGAGAGACTAAGCCAAACATGAATAAAAACGATACATTTGTAATATCAATTACCAAAAATTATAAAATAAATGTACTTTGAATCATCCCGCATAAGAAAACCTCATCTTGAGTCAGTTTTTAATTTTTTCAAACAGTTTACAATATCTAACCAAATACTATGATCTGACTGTAGGTTGTATGTCGTAAACCAGATTATGATAAAGTAAAAAAATTATGATTTTGAAACAGGATTGTCATTAATAAATAGAACAGTTCTTTGTCATAATTTTATTGTTTTTCCAACAATTTTTATTACAAAACTTACTATTTTAAATTGTATTCTACAGAGATTGCAATTATACATTATATTGAGCAAAAGTCATATAAATCAGAAGATATAAAGTGAAAGGCGTATGTGTATAATAAATCACAAGCCTTCATAATCCTAAGGCAAGAGTCTACAAAACAGTAAAATTGGAAATATCTTCTAAGGAAATTTGTGTAAGAAACATTGTGAGGAATAGGCTGAGCTGATATTTTAAGTGTTTTTCATAATTGACTTACCTACTGTATTTACAAAATTAGCAGGTATCATAACACCAAACTTCATAATACTTATCTTTGTACTTCAAATAATGTTCTGTACTGTTTCACTAACAGTTATACACCAAAATCTGAATTTAGTAGGACTGTTCATGTGTCATAAATTTAAATACTTTTATATTTATTAAATACAAAGCTATATATCTGCAGAGGAACTGTTGTCAACCACTGTGTAAATGATTTGCCAGCTCAGTTCATGCACTACAATAATTATTGTAGTCTAGTTCAAGTTCTGTTGAACAAAAATTTCAATACAGAGGAGTATAATTCTAAATAACTTATGCTTACTGGTAAATTATATATGGAAAAAATAATTTTTGCATTCATAAATATTGAAATTCACGAATTCTTTTTTTATAAAACAGGCTGTACATATAGGCCTATTATTTGTGTTAGATTATGCTGTCACCTATTTTATTAACCTTCTATTGTATTCTTAATAATAAATTAATTATTACATAAATATTCCTTTTTCCAGATTGGAAATAGTATCAGATCAGTCATAGTTTTAATTTATTTACATTTTCTAATAAATAAGTTTTTCTTTTTGATTATATACCACTGCATAAAAGTACATTCAACTCCAGAATAACATGATGTGTGAATTTTGATAATTCATTACTATAATTTCTATTTACAGAATAATAGTGCTATTAAGCAATTTAATAATTGTGTTACAGGTTTACTACCATAATTGGAATTTCAGTATTTATATTGTTAATACATACAATTAAAATATCTAAATACGCATACTTTGTTCAACGATAGGCTATAAGGGTTTATTCACAACTATGCTGAATATATAGACAAGATAACAAAACATTTAAACAATTTCTAAAATAAAATCTTGATTATTTATTCATCAATACTTATAAAAAAAACTACAATCATCTTAGTAATAAATTGACTACCGTATCCAAAGCGATAAAATTTGACAACTTCTTACGAATTTGTGAACTTTAATTTTGTTTAGTTTGATCAACTTTTAGTAGAACAAAGTTAACTTCAAGTAATATTGAACTGAGCAGATGGTGAGTTTATATAGCCCACTGATTTGACAGTTGGGATAGAGAGGAGTGCAACAAGTGTAACAGCTTGGGATTTCCCCAACCTTCTTGAGACTTGCTCAGATTTAACTTTGTGTAACTTTTTGTAAAAACTGTAATATTTATCATGGAGTTGATGCATACTAACACTAATTTAAAGCATCGTAAGAATTTCAATTACACTTTTTTTATGTTATCCTCGAGAATGTAAGGAATGCCAAAGTTGGGCAACAGATTAGTTTATTGGGGTTTTCCTATTATTTGCCTTGTAAGTCTTCTAAAGTAAGAAGAAGAAAAAATTAAAAGTGTACATTTAAGAAAATGTATTCATAATTTATTATTTGAAAATAGAGATATATAGTGATTTTCTTGTCATGGCCTTAATCTACAAAGTGTGTAAATAGTCAGTTTTAAAATGCAAGTAAAAAGAAGAACAAATTTAAACTGTCCATTAAAAATAAATAAATAATAATGGGGACAGACTTGCTTTTTCATCTTTATGAAAAGAATTCATGATGATGTTTCTGAGTGTATTCAACAGTTTTTTAATTGTACTGTATAGTTTACACGTTTAGGTACTCAAATAAATTCTGAAAACCGCCTACTGTTTTTTTCTTTCTCAAGTGTATTACGTTTGTATTTTAAGGTAACCTATAATCTCTCTAAATTAAGTTAAAATGCTTACTGAAAATTTTAATAAATCTTAGGTAAAAACAGCTTGAGATCATTTGCCAACCAAGCAGTCTTAATAATATCTCTCCTTTAGTAGGCCTAGATATAGTTAACTAGAATTCTTCACAGATTGATGTTCCTTGTAACTTCCTTGCAAAAGGATGTTGTGCAATTGTTCTAACATTTCAGAACAGTTATATAAAGCAATCTAATGGTAAAATACTGAATTCTATATATATGGGGAGATTAAACATGTCACTCAATATTAATAGAATTCAAAAACCAGCATTGCTTTCCTTATACCTAGACAATTTCTGAAACTCTGTTCATCTTATAGTTTAAATTTTAATCTAACATAAAGATTGAAAGTAAATGGTGAATTTTATACTTTTAACCTAGGAAAATAAAATGAAATAACTTTAGTTTGAATCTGTAAATAATTTTTGAGGTCACGGTAGTTGTTTACTATTAGGCTACTTTGTCAGAAGCAAATATTTCTGTATCGAGATAGATGTTTCGTAATTCGTATTTAAACAATAAATTAACATGAATAAATAAATAAATTTACTGTAAAAGAAAACCTGAAGTTCTAACTTACAGTGTGTAGTCCCAGTATGTGTCCAGCAAAGGAAGTAGGCCTAATAGTAAACTACCGGGTATAGCCCTTATCGCTAATGGACATATAAACATGTTTGAAGAGATGGAACAGTAAACAAGATAAGGTAGATTTGTTAAAAGTGGAGTTCAGATTCGGACGGTTGTAATCAGTTGTCATGGCGTCTTGCAGTAGTTATAATACTTGTTTGTGCTATAACTGTAGTCTAACGTTGTTGCAGTTTATAATCCTCACCAAAAATTAACTTACATTGCAAAATTTCTTGTACAATCATGGCGTTTTGCGACAGTCGAAAAAGTGTCCAGAGTGCGGGAATGTTCCAGTAGTGTGTGATGAACCGTCAATAGGTCTTCATCAGATGACGACTTTTAAAATAAGTCACTCATTCGTATTTCTTTTTCCGTGCCTTTAATAATGTTAATTAATTGTTAGAATATATAAATATATAAAATATCTCAATACGGGAACATTTTCTTGAAACATATTGAAACTAGAACTTCAAGCTATAATTTTTCCATCTTTTTTTAAGGGGAATTTATTTTTTCGGGCCTTTAACATAAATATGAAACATTTCTCAAATGGGAAGATTTGCTTCTGACAAAGTAATACTAAACAATTACCGAGGTCATTAACATATCACCCCATTATTCAACATTGTAGGCCTAAATTTCATATTTTTAAAGCGCAAGTTAAAGGATAGTTGTATCATTTACATAAACTAAAAACAAAAGAGTTAATGATTTGATCAGCTTCAGAAAATTTATAATTTTTTCAAAAATATTAAGGTTAGAAAAATAAAGTTTCAGCATATCATTAACTTTTTCCTTCATTTATTTATTTAAAAAATATAGTAACAGATCATTTATTTATAGTAACAAATACAATTTCTATCAATAACATGGTACAGACCCTACAAAAACAAATTAATGTTTGATAAATAAGTGAAAAACACAAAATATTTTCTAATATTTGATTGGTCTTCAGAACGGTAGATCTTACCAAAGAATAATATATATTAAACCAACAATACAAAATTAAAAAATAGTGTTTACAACGAAATTCTAATCTGCATAAAGTTCAGTCAGACTAATTATTATGATTAACAAGAAATGTTAGTTTTACTTTTGCTGTTATTGTTTCACACAAATTTTAAACATTTTAGGGAAGAAAATAAAAAATTCATAAAAAGGTAAAATCAAAGTAGGCTATATATTCAAGGGCGCCCATATGATATTTTCTAGGGGGGGGGGGGGCCTAGACCGAGGTATGGGGAATAAGGAGCCAAAAAAGGGTCCAGGGAAATTTTTGATCTACCCCAGAAAACTTTTAAATTTGATGAGAAGTCAATTTGGCTGCTCAGGTGAAATATTAACCCACACAGCATTGAGTCTGTACCTTTACATGGTCAACGAATGCACAAGCTATAACATGCCTAGAGGCTGTAACAAGTGACCCAGCAGTAAACTAGTGAGCATATAACATTTAAAACATATTTTAGTGCTAATCTGGTAAAATGAAAATACTTGACTATAAAATTAATAGTATACATATTTTCCTTTCCCAATGATCTAAGGGGGGCCGCGGCCCCCTCCGCCCATATGTAGTGGCGCCCATGTATATATTGAGTACTTATTACTCATTCACAATTTTTTTATAATGTAAAATATATTTTGGTTGATGATTAGACATTACATTTCTTAAACTTGTTCTTACACTTTAACTTGCTTGATTCAATCACAAATTATTGTACATGATGTGGAGATTATAAAATACACTTTGAGCTCGACGGGTGAGAAGGAATTTATATTTAAAAAATAAAAATAACACTATTCTCACTCACATAAGTTTAATTATCAAACGCGTTTCAATGAAGTCATCATCCTCAGTGATACATGAGCTACAACTGACAGATTATAGCACTTTCAGTTATAATCTGATGTAAACAGATGAGTTATAACTCTGTCAGTTATAATCTGATGTAAACAGATGAGTTATAATCTGATGTAAGCAGATGAGTTATAACTCTGTCAG
>JAGFPH010000242.1:5556-19475 GCA_018207615.1 Philaenus spumarius | reverse complement strand
TCAGTTATAATCTGATGTAAACAGATGAGTTATAATCAGTCAGTTATGATCTGATGTAAGCAGATGAGTTATAACTCTGTCAGTTATAATCTGATGTAAACAGATGAGTTATAATCTGTCAGTTATAATCTGATGTAAGCAGATGAGTTATAACTCTGTCAGTTATAATCTGATGTAAGCAGATGAGTTATAACTCTGTCAGTTATAATCTAATGTAAACAGATGAGTTATAATCTGTCAGTTGTAGCTCATGTATCACTGAGGATGACGACTTTGTCGTTGAAACGCGTTTGATAATTAAACTTATGTGAGTGAGAATAGTGTTGTTTTTATTTTTTAAATATGATGTGGAGAATCAAAACAATGAAGTTATTAAAAAACAAAATATCCTAGGCTCACAATGAACAAAATAAAATCTTCAGGATATTGCACTAAACATATTTCAACTGCTCCTAATTTTTAAATCGTTTTCGAGGAGCACAGGGTTAATCCCACTCGTTCAGTTTGAGCTATAGTTGAAACCTACAACTCAATTGCATAAGTACAAGCCTATTCGCTGGCATTTATACGTTACTTGCGCCCTACGCTGCTCCTCCAAATTCATAAGTTTAACTATAAAGTAAATAATATAAACAAACAAAATAAAAAGTTTAAATTATTTTATTGTTTGTTAAGATAATATTAATATATTAAATAAATGTATCAGAAAGAAAAATAAGGTTTCATTTAATAATTTTAACCATGTATTTTTACTCATACAAAATTTGTTTGCTCTATATTAATGCACAATATTAAAGTAAACTTAATAAAATTAACAATGATTCTATTTTGCACATTCACTTGAAACAATAGGGTGTAAAACCAGACAGGAGTTCAAAACTTTTCTCACCCGAAAAATTTGTTTATTTTCTAGTCTGACTGATAAAACATGTTTAGTATAACTATACAATATTTTTTTCTCACTATATACAAAAAAACATTCTTCCCTGATATATTTATATTTTCATTCATAGGGTTGATGTTTTTTCAAACCTCAGTACTTGAAAGACCAATAAAGTAAATATATAAGCAAATTAATAAGTGCCCCTTCAGCACAATTGAGGGGAAATAGTAAAATTTTATCAACATCTAACATTTTTAATTAGTAATTTAAAGGTTTTTACACGCAATTGTTGCAAATGGACTAAAGTTATATCAAATACTAGCTGACCCGGCAATGCTTTGCTATTGCTTAATTTGAAACTTTGAAAGCCTGTAATTCGTATCCCTGAGGGTCGATGTAAATTATAATGGGATTCTGCTCATTGCTTGATTTACCTAACCTAAAATTATATTCAGTTGTTGATCAAAATCAGCTGTTTTAAGCTTTTCATACGAACAGCTGTTTTTTGTGCCCCTGATAAAATCAAAAGAAATCTTTCTTCTTCTTCCTTAAGATTGACCTTCCATAAGATTAACATTGAAACTTTGAGGGCCACTGGGGCGTAGCCCTTATGTCCTAGGACTTCGGTAAATGGCCTAAAACCTTCCCAGGGTTAACCTGTGTTACTATGCAAAATTTCAAAGCAATCGGATGGACGGTTTGGTAACGCATAAAGGACAAACGTACATACATTGAATTTTATATATATAGATTGTAGATATCATATGTTTATTGCATCATATGTTTACCGGTATACTCTAGACAATAGTCATATATATGTAAGTAACTATTCAGCAATAGTTTTAGTACATTGTTATGTTCAAGTTCTGTTCGAAATTAATTAAAAAAATGCGTTATAACAATATCTCGTTATAGTTAATTAACCAATTCAAGACACAATATTAACTCAGAATTTAATGGACATACAATGAAAACCAACCAGTTGTCTGCATTGCAATCAAATTTTAAATGCTCAAGTTAATATCAGAAATATATATTTACAAAGGTACATCTTAAAGTTCTACATTTTAACTAGTTTTAAAATTTGTAATATTTACAAAATAATGTTTAATATAATACTATTTTTATTATTATAAAAACACAAATGGAAGACATGGCTATAGCACTATTTATAGTTCAATATATACATCAGATATGTTCTTTAAAACAAGTCAGGTTATGACATTCTTAATACAATATTCATTGTTAAAATCGAACATTTATTCATTAATCAACCGAATAACATTATTTTACTAATAAATTTAAATCATTAATTTTGTAATTTAAACTACACTAAACCTTGCTAAAAGATAAAAACATGTTCACTTCTTATTCTTAACTATGTTTATTTAGATGAATTAATATGCTACTTACCCTAAATAGGACTATTTAATTTAAGGAATGCAATTTTAAGGAATGTAAACAAAGTAAAATCACTTTAACTTAAAACTATATTTGTATAAAATTATTAAGGATCATGGTCACATTTCGGTAAAACATATTTATTTAATCTGATAATGCAGAAGAGATTAACTATGGAAGAAAAAATGCTGGTAAGTTAATTTTCAGTTATCAATGACAGGCTTCACATAACCTCACAGTACAAAATATAATAATAAACCTAAATGGCTCGTGGGCACTCGAGATTAGACAAGCCACGAGCCTCTCCGCTCCATGGGAACAGCTTGAGATCCTAATTCGACAGACCACGACAGCCAATAACACACCACAAGTCTGTGAGTATGCTCGTCAAGTCACAAACCGTGGAAACAAGACTTTACTTGAAGTCATCACTAAACCGCTATTTAGATAATGTTTCATCTTTAATCACAGATTTTCTAAATTTTTAGGAGACAGAATGCCTTGACACTTATAATAAAACCCAGTAATATAATATGTTATAACTGGGCTAACTTTCTAATACACTAACAGGCACAAGAGAATGTTTTTCTAATTACAACAGCACATGATAAGAAAAACCAATCTATATTAAAGACCATTAAAGAATACCGTTGCGTGCCGGCCAAATTTGATGGGCGCACAGCGTTGCCATATCTATCTACTAGTCTCGAACACTCATTGTATTTATCGCTCGAGGCTTGAGCGCACGGTTAAGAATTACAAATGCGTTGAGTCAGCCGCGTTCAGTTAGAAGCATGGGAAGAACGTGACAACGTCGCACTAAGGCGATTGGAGCGTTCAAGGTCTCGGTGTACACAAGCCCGTCCCTCAACGGTATTCTTTCGTGGTCTTTACTGTAATCTATTTTCCTTCTTTTTCCAATTAAGGTACAGTAATACAGGTTTATATTGGAATATACATCTTTTAGCACACAAATATTAACTGTTTGCAGCAACCCAACAAATACCAGTGTATGTCATTCAAGTATTTTACATACGTTCACATTTTTATTACTAAAACCATTGAATTCAAAAACCAATTTTTCACAACTTCAAAATTAAATATGAAATCTGCCTTAAGACCTCATAAATGTATGGTAATCTTAAAAATATGTTATTACATTATCTATCTAGAAATAACAGAATTTATGTAAGGTATGTATGGTCCCAATTATACAATTAAGATATAGGTTAATTCTTACAAATCTAAATAATGTTTAACATGTAGTTTAAGAGGAAAAAGGAGACACAAAATAATTTGTATTTTTCCTTTAAAAAAGATACTTACCCAATATAAGAAGAAACAGATTTTTAGTATAAAAAACCTCTTTCACTTCACTACTGTACTTATGTCAAATCAAGTGCCTTTACAACTCATTCATAAATTACAGGAAGATCTGAATGTAACATTTAGATCAAATAAATTTGATTTGTAATATTTACATCATTTACTTAAGTGTCATGACCCCTTTTTCTTAGTTTATAACAAGAGTAAAACATAATTTGATCCATTCATTATTCACATATTTGTACATACACAACCAAACCACCTATTTTTGTGTGTGTATTGTAAAACTATATTTATATATTCTAGCAATTATAAAATAGCAAATCAACGGTTTTTGGTATATATAAAAGGAATAATAAGAGAAACAAAACTTGAACAGGAGTGCTTTGATAGTTAGCACTCAGCTTTTTTAAGCGTTGCCAAATCTAAAAGGTTTTCAATCGATGTAAACGTTAATTTATTAATATTTCAACCTTCCATAAATCTAACCTTTAATCTCTGTTTGTGTCCTCTTCTCGTGACATTTACACAATTGGTGTTTCTATGCTAACTTCTTACAAATATATTCTAACGGTATACACTAAAACCTTGTGTATCCGGAATTCCGGTTTATCCTCAATGGTCCTCAGAAAAAAATTAAAATGTTTGCGACAATTCAACGCAAGTCGTGGCCGATCCCATGCAGGTTGTCAGTTTTGACAGCACCGAGTGTTCTACACCGCACAGCTAATAGTAATACTCACGTCATCACTGTGAGTCGGACGCGCCCGTCAATCAGTGCCACTTGTTTGTTTATTTCTGCTATATTATTATAAGATCAGTGTTGTGTTAAGTTAGAGTAAACAGTATTGTTGTGGAGTACAGTGACTTTTTAAATCACAATTCATTATTAATAATAATTGTGCAGTGACTTTATTGTGTTCAGAATTAAAATGTCAGAAGTGAAGCAGAAAAACATTACAGGTGCTTTAAAAACCACTAAACAGTTTCAGTTTTCTTTGTATTATTTCTTGCAATAACTGAACTAATTTTTCTGTACTTACCAGTAGTGATTATTGTATATTAGCCTACAATAAATGATTTACAAAACACGTGTTTTTATATAAAACCACATATTTGGTTTATCTAAAATTTTGTATATCCGTAACGGTACTGGTCCCATCAAAACTGGATAAACTAGGTTTTAGTGTATCAAATTAATTTCTAATATGCGAATCCATATAATACTACTCCATTCAATTTGTGCAGGCATATTACTTGTAATAAATATCATTCCGATTGAAATTTGGCAATATTACGGAAAGATCTACTGCAATATTTTGTTGTAAGTCTGGTCTGGTTAGTGTTAATTCAGTCACAATCTTACAAAAATGGCTGAACATTAACAATCATAGACATGAATTGTGAATGTTTTTTTCTCTCATAATTTCTATAATATGTGTTAGCAACAATTCTGATTTAAAGATTTTAGAGTTAGTAACATGTATATTTTTAGAATATGTGTAAAAATAACTTTCCACTGTCACCAATAAATGCACTTGTATCATAAATCTTGAAAGTTATTGCAACAAGCCTATTTATATTTTTTATTACTGTTTGTATTTTATGAGTTGGACATAATTTGTTGCCTGTAAGCAAGTAATGAACCAGATTGCCAAAGTCTTAATAAAGTACTTGTCATAAAATCACCAAGAAATCGAGCCATTATTGGATCATATTTTGTAATTGTCTTTAAACTTGTGCAAGGTCTATAAATATGAATTGCACCTACAGTAGGTTCAAGTTTTTGTTTAGTAGGTTCATACCCAACTTTCGGATACTGAACCACTAAAGATCTTCTAACTCCTAATGGCATGCATTGTGTTTTCCGCAGTGCCACAGGCCATGACTTATCAGCACGTTTATCATCTTTCAGGTCAGTACAACAAATTATAGACTGTAGTTCAAACTGGGAATATATTTTTGAGCTAAATGCATGCTCCCCTAACATTGCATTGAGAGAACGATAATGTCTTGGAACAATATATTCATCCCAGTCTAATACTGCAACAGTTCCAACCTTACCTGAAGTTCTTGCAAGGCAATCAACTTCTAACACTGTGTTTTCTAACTCTATATCATCATATGGAAAGTTCCATTGTAATTTAGATATTCGTCCAAGACCTTTAAGACCTTCCAAACTTTGCAAAGTCATAATAATTGCATACTGCAATCCATTTTCATAAACTATAAACTCGGTTACACCAATGGCTTTATGATAACTGAGGAATTCAACTATACTTGATTTTGAAATTCCTGAAATATCAGGCTTTACACAAACTGCTGAAGCTTTTAAATCATATACTTCTGAATTCCTAATGAAATATACAGGTATAAATGTCTTTAATCTTTGACTACCTTTCTTGTATATAAAAACCATACCATACGGACTACCTGACACTACAGTTTCAACAGGCTCGCAATAAAGTTGATAAATTTTAATAAGCTCATGAGTTTTCTCTTTAGGTGTATAAGTAACTGAATATCCAAATTTTCCATTAACAGAACTTAGTAAATCACCTTGATCATACCAAATATGACACTCAAAATCTGTAAAAGCAGAAGGTGGTCCAACAGCTAAGGCTCGAACATGAGATCTGTCACCTTCAGTTTCCCAAAATGCAGAGTATACATAATGTTGGTCAATTTTAATCCATGATGCTGAAGGGTCAGAAAACATATGTTTTCCTTTTTTACCTTCAACAAGGGTTTCATTCAACACAATACAGTCTCCTATACCACCTTGTGGAGACCCAAAAAAGTTTAAAACTTCTAAAACGTATCTAAGTTTTAAATATTCCCTTCTGTACATCAATAATGTGGATAAACTAACAATAGATATAATGATCAGCAATAACTGGTGATATTTCCTCATCCTGAAATATCTTGGAAGCTTCATTTATTTGCTGTAAAAATCTAATCAAAAACAAAACTACTTGAAATAAAATTTCATATTTATAACAAACATAACCCTACCTTCAACTTCAAATTTTAAATATCAACACTCGCTAATATGTAATAATAAACTAAACCACAGATTAGTAAGTGGCAATCAGAAAACATCTGTTATATGCCGGCTGATTTAAAATACAGCCTTTACAATATCATCAAATTTACATCAGTTGATTCATTTAATATAATAAACCAGCGGGCTATGCAAAACGTACGTATGTAATTATTTTATGCAATTATCTGGTTAACCTCAGCCGAGTGGTACTATTTTTTAAATATATAAATGTTTTGAAATAAAATATTCAAGCAACTGAAAAATATCACTAAAACCTTGAAGAAATACTTTAATTTCATATAAAATGTGCGCAAACTTCCGCTCTGTGGCTGTAGTCATTCGATTTGTTTGTTTTTATGTGGCTCCTTATAATTCTAAATTAAATACATAACCTAAAATTTTGGTAGGTAAGGTTAAAGTGCTATAAAATTTGTTTTTCGTAGACGTTTGCAGAGTTATAGTTCATTAGTATCAATTATATTCATAAAGTAGGTTATAGCGATAGATTTAAACATAATTTATTATCCGTATTGTTATACTTTTAAAAGTAATTGACTATTAACGTTTTAAATAATGGGAAAATCATCTAAAGATAAACGAGATGTTTATTATCGTCAAGCCAAAGAAGAAGGTTGGCGTGCTAGAAGCGCTTTCAAACTACTTCAGATCGATGAACAATTCAAGATATTTGAAGGTAGGTAGGCCTAATTTAATTTATTGGTAATTTGTATATAATACATTACTGAAGTTCGCTGACAGTATAAGGCTACTCCCGCTGAATTTAATGTCAGCCTAAACATTTCTTTAGGAATGTTAAGTAGGCCTAATGGTGTGAGCAAACTTTTTGTAACAAAATGTTCTTTGAGGTAAAATCAGCTAGAGTGTTTTCTATTTGATCCCTACTAGAGATTGCCTTTTGGCCTAAGTTAGAATATTATTTATTGTCTATACATAACAGAAATGCAGCCATAAAAAACAAAACTAGCCTGAAGTTCTAACTTACAGTCTTTAGTCACAATAGCCTATGTTTCCAGTTTGTAAACATATTCTATATAAGTTAGTATATACTCAAAGTAGGCTATATATTATTATTTCCATTAACAATAAACTGCATTGAGGTAAGATTACAGTTGTTGCACAAAAATGTA
Source organism: Philaenus spumarius (assembly GCA_018207615.1). Classification (NCBI taxonomy): domain Eukaryota; kingdom Metazoa; phylum Arthropoda; class Insecta; order Hemiptera; family Aphrophoridae; genus Philaenus; species Philaenus spumarius. Next base: position 11,671 of record JAGFPH010000242.1, on the reverse strand, counting down.
TTTAAACTACTACACATGCCATAACAACTGATTACAACCGCCTGCCTCTGATCTGCACTCTTAACAAACCTGCTCGTTGACCCAACTTTACTCATCTTGTTTTACCTTTCTGGCTCTTCAAACATGTTTATTTGTCGTTTACAGTCCATTAGGTATAACATATCTCAATACGGGAAGGTTTGCTTGAAACATACTGGGACTAAAGACTATAAGTTGTTAGAAGTATAGGCTACCCCCCCCCCCTTTATTTAGGGTGAATTTCTTTTCCAGGTCTTGAATCATGTTAATTCATTGTTAGGATACGAGGAAACATATCTCAATATGGGAAAATTTGCTTCTGACAAAGTATGCACGTGCTTCAAGGTTAAAGGGGCTTCACAACCCAGTCTCACGACATCCCCTCTCTCCATTCTTACCCCCAAGTTGAGTGCGGGCCCCTCAGTCGGGCCTTGATCTTTGTGCGTGCGTCTTCAGCCTGTCGGGAAAAATGCTTAGCATTTAAAAAAATGTAATGTGAAATTTTGAGGAAACTCTGAAAATCCACCACAGAAACTCATTCTATGTTAAAACAAGTAGTGGTGATGAATGTTTATCACGCACTCAGGTTTTAGAGAGGTTTAAAAAATGGTTCAAAGGAGGCCAAGAAGAGATTGAAGATGACCTAAGTCAACAACGGACAAAAACATTGACAAAATTAGTGATTGGATCCAGAAAGACCATCGATTTAGAATTTGTGCAGTTGCTGAGATCATAGGAATTGACAAATAATTTGTTCAACAGATTCTGCATGAACGTTTTTACATGAGGAAAATATGTTCAAAAATGGTGTCCAAGAATCTCAAATCTGAACATTTGTGTGTTGACACTTTGAAAACCATTAGTTTTTCAAGGCGTAAAAAACCGGTACGCCTTTTCTTCTGTTTTCTAATCGGTTCACGTGACTGTCTCAACTTGTCGACTAAAATGCGACTAAAAACTAAACTTATAACTGCACAACTCTCAACAATACACTCTGCCATCGTTGGTTTTCTGAGGTAAACTAAATCCAAAAGATAGACTATGAAGCTTGAGTCGTGTGAACAGTCCACGCCTTACGACTGGTGGTAATCCCATCCCCACTACAGGCGTGGCTCACGAAAGCCACGCGTGACAAGCGTGCCACGCATTCGTATTCACTTCCCGTGGGAACGCGGGTAAAAGTTAATACTTGACAGATTTTGATGATTGTTTTTTTTATTTAAAAGATAATTTCAAGTTCTAAGTCACTGTGAAGCTAAATATTTGATTTACGCTTTTATTTTGGTTACATTCCGAGTTTTAAGATTGCATTAGTAGCCTATGCTACAACTAAATTAATACGAAGTAATTGGTCCTAAACAGCTGATAACCTAACTGAGTTTCAAATAAATAAATTATTTACTTTACTCAACCGACAACAGATGATTTAGGTTACGTTATTGTTGATGTGTTTTAGGTCTGATTTGTTGCTGTATATGTTGTTGTGTAATTGAACTATGAAGTTTTGTTTAGGCTTTTTATTTTTGTCATCCCTGATAATAGGCTAAATGAAAGTAATATTGTTAAGATACGTGGTAATTGAATTGAGAATTTGAATAGGCCTACTTTTAATTACAATTTCGTTACTTTACATCAAAATTGGTCGAATTTTGACCACTGGAGATACTTGTTAATGAAAACAAAGCCAATGGAGTCTTCATAGATTCTTAAAAGCGTTTGACCTTGTGGATCATAAAATTTTATTATTGAAATTAGAGGCTGCCAGTGTTCGAGGCATTGGTTTGCTAGTTATCTAAAACGTCGTTAAAGCTGTGTGGAGAACTGTGAGATCTTTGCCTAACTCACCGCAGAAGCAGAAAGCAGTAGTGACAGGTCTAGCTAAACGTGTTGGTCTCACGCTCTCCAATGCAGTGGAAGAAAATCTTCCCTGTACTATAGATGGATTTATTAGACGGCGACCTGCGCGGAAAATCTTGCTCATGTAGGAGAGGTAGGTGAAGGTTCCCCACCATCGCGCACCTCGAGCGTCGATGCAACCCATCCCCCAGCCATCTCCTCTTTTCATATCTCAGCAGCAAATACGAGGTGTGCGGTGGTGGGGAACCTTCACCTACCTCTCCTACATGAGCAAGATTTTCCACGCAGGTCGCCGTTAAATAAATCCATCTATAGTAGTAGGCCAGCTTATTGAAGAGGCTTCTGTAATAAACTTTTTTTACAGGACAGATTTAAGTTAGTGTACACTTGCCCAGGCATGAAAGATGTTATAACTATTTGGAAGGATGGAAATAAAGAGAAGTTACAGAAACACTACATGACCATGTTTCTATGTGAGGCATTCTGTATATTCAAAGAAGAAAATGAAGAAGTTAAGGTTGGTTTTTCTAAATTTCCTTTCCTAAAAAAAAAACCAAAAAATGTTTTATTACTTAAAGAAACCCCTGCTGAGCAGTGTAAATGTAGGCTACATGAGAACTTTATAATGAAACTAAAAGCACTGAAGTACGCATACAACAAAGATTACTGGAAAAACCTCTTGTGTGACGACAGTTTATATTCATTGGTTGGCAAAACCTCTGTGAAAAGTGTTCCAATGGAAAACTTATGCTGCTCCCAAGTGACTCAGATTGTAAAATAAATTGGAAGGAGTGGAGGAAAGTTGAGGACAAAAAAATTAAGTTAATAATCAACGAAGATTGTATAAAGTGATGTATATGATAAATTAATGAAAGACTTACCCCAATAATGATGACGTTAACACCAAAAGAGTACAGCACAGTGAGTTTGAAAATGACAAAAAAAATTTGGCAGTGCGCATACTTCAGATCGATTTTGCTTGTCATTTACTTCTGAGTACCAGAATGAAATACAAAGTGCTTTGTGGTCTCGCACAAGTGTTTTACTGTTCACAGCTGCTGTATTCTGTGGTGAAAACTGCAAGACCTATATGTAATCTGCTCTGACACAAAAAAAAACAAAGATAAAGACACGATCTTTGTTTTTTTGGACTTCTTTTACAGAGAAATCATCAAAGAAAATCCAAACATTTCAGAAGAGGTGATATGGAGTGATGGTCCCTCTTCTGAATTCAAAAACAAATTCATAGTTAAGACTCTACAACTACTTGCCCAGAAACACAACCGTACATTTACTTGGAAATATTTCGGAACATCACATGGCAAACGTGTAGTGGATGGAGTTGGTGGTAAAATCAAACGCTTGGTGCGCATGAAAATGATGGCACAAGGAGGAAATGAATGTGCAATACAGTCGGCTAAAGACTTTGCTGCATTAGCAGCAGAACTCAATACTAAGAGTGCAGTGTGGTACTTGGGAGAGGACTACAAACAGGATGAAATCTTTTGCCAAAATCTTTGGGAAGATGTCGAGGTTGTTCCCGGAATCAAAGAGTTCCACCTGGTTCAGTGCAGAAATGGACGTATTTGTGCAAAAAAGAATGCTTTGTCAGAAGCTACAGTTGAACCATTCTCACAAGCTAGTTCAATCAACTTAGTTCCTGGCAATTGGGTAGTTGTTACCTATGACGGGAAAGCATACCCAGGTGAGATTATGTACATTGAAAATAAAGTGCAGGTATCAGTTATGGTTCCAACTGGCCCTCCAAATCATTTCAAGGGGCCTCAACCACCCGACTATATTTTCTACTCAAAAGAAGATGTGTTAAGAGAAATCGACCCTCCAGAAGTTGCCAACAGTAGGGGATTGTACAGATATGCATTCATTTAACTGTCATCAGCATTTGTTTAAATGTTAAGTTAGTTACTTATCAGTCCCAACTGACATTTTTGTCCATTTTAGGGGTCTTTGTTCTTATTTATGTATAAAAAATTCACTGAACAAATAATAATCCATTGTAAGCCCCAAACATTGTGTTGATATAACTGTAGGCTAGTTTAAAATGTATATTTTCTAGGATGCATTCAGTATTTTTTTAAATACGAGAAAAATGTGAGTGTATCATTAGTTCCCATGACATCTGGTTGCAAAAGTCCCGTACATGATAGGCCTGTCCCGTACATTTTTTTTCTAGGGGGTATTAATTGAATTTTTAGACATTTACATAAATAGTTATGAAGCTTGTAGTTATAAGATCACACATAAAAATTACAGTTGGAGCTACAAAGATATTTGAGCTAAAATTTCAGGTTCAGTAATTTGGCATGAAACATTGGTTGACTTGACATGTCCCGTACATGACAGTTGTATTTTTTAGCTAATTAAGTTATAGATCACTTTATTTGTTTGTTCTATAGCTTAAAATATACATCTTTATAGTCTTTTTAATATGTGACATGAAAACAAAATAAGTTCTGCTCCAATTAATTATAAGTTATCATGTAGTATTAAGATTTAAAAACAGTACAAATGTCCCGTACGTGACGATGGAATGGCCCAAATTTCAATAATCTTATGTATTTCTTTTATGTTTTATGTTAAATTTGTAATGTAGGCCTATATATTGAAAATAACCATGCATCAGTAAACGTTTTAAATTATTCGCTACAATGCTTTGAATATCATTTCTAATGCCATGATTTTACTTAGTAGTAAGTACTTACTCAGCTAGACGTTCCCCACTCAAGATTTTTTATAATAAAGTGTAAATTAACTTAGTAAATTGTAAACCAGGCTTCAATAAAGTAGTGACGTCATTCTATTGTATAACGTTGAGCAACGTTAGTTACCGCCAAAACGGTCATAGACTGAACGTCACAAGCCTAGCAGATGACGTGTAAGTAACATAGTAAATGTAAACAAACCATATTTTGAGGTTAGATTTTTGATATTATTTATTTTTGATGAACTAAGTATTATGATTGATAGTAATGATATAAATTAATAAAGTAAATAATCTTTTAAATAATAAACTTACACTTCATTGTTTTAAATAAATATTTGAATATTTTTTTAATTTTGAACTTAGAAAAATTATCGTTTGAACAAAAATAAACCCACTTTTGTTTTAATATTTTACAAAATTATATTTTATTGTAACACCTAACATTACACAGTTTTTGGCAGTTAGAGTAAGGAAATATACTGCTTTTCAGTAAAAAGGTAAAACATATTTCAAAATAACACCGTTTGACCTAAGCATATCATTAGCAGCATTAGATCAGGTTATTGGGAAAGAATTGTTTCTATGAGTATCATAGAATATTAATTAATTTGTATAGCATTTGAACCTAACCTAATATTACTTTTACGTTGTGTTCAAACGTTTATGTCTAAATAATTTTCAGGTGTTTCAAAAGCTGTGGATCTTTGTGCAGCACCTGGTAGCTGGAGCCAGGTACTGGCTAAAAAATTAAGGTATAAAGATCGATTTTACTTTCTCACTATACTATAGAGAAACGATGTTGAGATTTTTGTGGAAATATCCGTTTTGGGATCCCCTGAGTCCAAAACAGTGGTTTGTACAAAATGTCTGTATGCATATAAAGCTACAGAGAAAACTATTCTATCGATTTCGAACAAATTTGCACCAAACACTTCAATTAGACCTGTATAGATGCACGCCTTGAACATGTTTTTTTTTAAAAAACAACCTCCTTTTTGGCTAAAAAACCCCCAAAAAATCAGTTATTATTTTTTTATAAAAAAACGGCTCTAACGATTTTGATAAAATTTGTAACCCTTAAGGTACCCTACCATAAGCAAAAAACCACATCTTTCTAAAAATTCTCGTTTAGCTAATAATAATAATAATAATATTTATTAGTTACTCTCCTACTTTAATGTATGCTCTCTCCTACTTTAATGTATGCCCTCTCCTACTTTAATGCAATTATGAAGTCACAGTAAAGGTCGGGACACACATGACCGCACCGCACCACGGCCTAGTGTTGGCCAACATACGGTCTGGAAATAATCTAATGGAAACTTATGGAATAGTCCTAACATCACCGCCGCGGCGATGATAGTCCTAACACATGACTGCACCGCACCACGGCCTAGTGTTGGCCAACACACGGTCTGGGAATAATCTAATGGAAACTTATGGAATAGTCCTAACATCACCGCCGCGGCGATGATAGTCCTAACACATGACCGCACCGCACCACGGCCTAGTGTT
>JAGFPH010000241.1:761105-771256 GCA_018207615.1 Philaenus spumarius | reverse complement strand
CAGTATTAATTATTTTAAAAATCTGCAAGATAGGTTGGCAAATAGCTCGCAAGAAAGCTTTTCAAATAGCTCGCAAGATAGCTTGGAAAATAGCTTGCAAGATAGTTTGACAGATAGCTTGGCAAATAGCTTGCAAGAAAGCTGGGTAAATAGCTTGCAAGATATCTTGGCAGATATCTTTATAGTTTGGCAAATAGCTTGCAAGAAAGCTTGGCAAATAGCTTGCAAGAAAGCTTGGCAAATAGCTTGCAAGAAAACTTGGCAAATAGCTTGCAAGATAGTTTGGTTTTTTGTGGATAGTGGTGTGTATTTTCTGACAGAGATTTTCCGTAACTCTATTTATAGAGTGAATAAGTATTACATAATAATAGAAAATACAATTGTTTCTGCTATAAATACTAATATTTATTTATGCAGTATTAATTATTTTAAAAATCTGCAAGATAGGTTGGCAAATAGCTCGCAAGAAAGCTTTTCAAATAGCTTGCAAGATAGCTTGGAAAATAGCTTGCAAGATAGTTTGACAGATAGCTTGGCAAATAGCTTGCAAGAAAGCTGGCCAAATAGCTTGCAAGATAGTTTGGCAGATAGATTGGCAAATAGCTTGACAAGATAGGTTGGCAAATAGCTCGCAAGAAAGCTTATCAAATAGCTTGCAAGATAGCTTGGAAAATAGCTTGCAAGATAGTTTGACAGATAGCTTAGCAAATAGCTTGCAAGAAAGCTGGGCAAATAGCTTGCAAGATAGTTTGGCAGATAGCTGGGCAAATAGCTTGACAAGATAGGTTGGCAAATAGTTCGCAAACTAGCTTGGCAAATAGCTTGCAAGAAAACTTGGCAAATGGCTTGCAAGATAGTTTGGCAGATAGCTTGCAAGAATGCTAGGCAAATAGCTTGCAAGATAGCTTGGCAAATAACTTGTCATTGTACAAATTAGGAATAAATGTTAAACATATTAAACTAGCAGGTACAAGCTGAATTATTTAAATTATTTTGTTAACTAACATATTCAAGCATATAAGTGTATGAGCTATTTAATTAATTTATACAATTATCAGGATTACTCAGTAATTCCAACCATGAATAAAAAACTTCGAAAAATGAAAACGCCACATGTAAAGAAATGAAGTTGCAAAGTAAGTCAACATTGATATCAAATAAAAGGTTTCTTAAATCTGAAAAAATTTACTTAAACATTGTTAATATATTTAACAATTTCAAAATAGTGACCAAAAACATTATTTTTACGTGTTTTGTCGTACCTCTTCTTCCTAGATTCGAAAACTTTATTAGTGTTTTATGTATTACTAGGGGCTGCTGCTCGCTTATCAACCCCCGGGATGACCCATCATGAAGACAATGCAAACAGATTATTGAACTCACAGATATTTTCACGGAAATGATGATTGAACTTTGACCTATACATGGCTACAGACAGAGATGTAAATAGACACGACCATCCCTAATAATTCGAATTTCGGCATGCGTTATAATTTAATCATTCATATTTAAATAATCAATATTTCAAACAAATTTTGATATTACCAACTAAAGGAAACAATCTAATATGTAACACCAGATGTTTGACGTTTAATACAGCTTTCCTATTGTTTGCTTATACCTAACCTAAAAAAATTGTTTTTTGTGAAGAATTTTATTAATGTTAAGAAATATTACATGATTGTAAATTTGCCAAGTTGGTTGCTTTGGTAATAAATTTAAATAATTACAAGAAAATACTGTAGCTTATGTCTAAATTTATTAAGTTTTTAACGTGGCCTTACCAAGCGATGTTTGGTTTCCAGTAATATTTTTGTAAATGCACAATTATTGTTATTACAGTGTTGATAAGTTTATAAAACAAGCTCACCAAATATAGCTATATACGTTCCAACTAGCTATAGTGTGATGCCAAACTGTATGCACAAACTTCATGATATTGTTTCTTGTTTCAAACACCTTGTATGGATAAAAGAAAATAAAGTTCGCCTTTTTACCCGTATAAAGTATAAAACAAATTAGACTCCATTTGTTAGTTTAATGGCTTATCTATAGAAGATAAAGAAGGTAGCTAAGCCCTTACATCTATCCACAACTAATCCCAGCATTAGATATCTAACCTTCAGATAAATCACTGACATCTTACCTTGTTTCAGCTCAGTGTATATATTTATAAGCTTATCGAGGTTCCAAGTAATCAATAGACCTATCAGTGGACGGTTTTAAGTTTCGGGAGATTTTACTGATGAAGTCTGTCGCTTCAAACCTTAATGTTTAGGTACCTAATAGACTTACATATTAGGTTAAAAGACACCCTATTTTGGCTATTTCTTATGGGTTGGTAAAAACGTCGTAGGGCAAAATGAATCTAAAAAATAACTATGAACAACTAGTAAAAACAACTATGAAGTACAAACGACATTTCATAATTTTACTTTCTCACTATACTATAGTATAGAAAAAGTATAGTGATCGCAAAAAAAATAAATGTTGAGATTTTTGTGGAAATATCCGTTTTGGGACCCCCTGAGTCCAAAAAAGTGGTTTTCACAAAATGTCTGTATGTATGTATACAAAGCTAGAGAGAAAACTATTCGATCGATTTCGAACTAATTTTCACCAAACGTGTAAATTAGGCCTGCATAGATGCTCGAAAAAAGGTTTTGAAAAATTTTGAAAAACAATCCCCTTATTGACCAAAAAACCCCCCAAAAATCAGTTTTATAAAACAACGGCTCTAACGATTTTGATAAAATCTGGCTTATTTGTAGCCCTTAATGTACCCTACCAAATATGCAAGAAACCGCAACTTTATAGAAATTCTCGTTTAGCTAATAATAATAACTGATTTTTTTGGTTTTTCGGCAATAAAGCGGGTTGTTTTTCAAAACCTTTTTTTGTACATTTATACAGGCCTAATTGACTTGTTTGGTGCAAATTTGTTCGAAATCGATCGAATAGTTTTCTTTCTAGATAATAATAATAATATTTATTAGTTAATCTCCTACTTTAATATCACCTCTCCTACCCCTAATACAGTTAAGAAGGCACAGTGAATCTGTTTAATAATTTAAATATGTTTGTGATAAAGTATGTGCCAGTTCTTCGTACCGTTTATTTTAATTAAAACTCAAAATTGTCTTTAGTTTGAATAAACGACTCGAAAATCGCCCCTCCAGACATATTTACCAATAGGGTTATACATGTAATCGATTTAGGGCCTGTCCATTCTTCACAGGGACTGTTTCTTCAGTTTGATTTGTTTTTCAACAGAAGATCTTGATATAGGCTGTCGATCAGGAAATAAATGTCTCATTTCACTGTAAGATCGAATCCGATCACCATGACCACGCATCATTAACACTGCAATAAGTTCTAGCTCAGTTAACTCCATGATAAAGTAGAAGAAAGCTGTTTCCCAGGACAAAACTGGCAAGAGACTAATAAAGACTGGAAAATGCTCAACTACTGACAAGACTTGGGTAACAATAGCTCAGACTAGCCAAAGTCCACTTGTGGAATGAAACCACCCTTTTGGGTTTCCTAAAAATAGAATGTCTTTTGACCGTAGTAATTTGTAGTAGGGTCGAGATAGAGGTCTCAAATTTTCACTGTTAGTTTTCTTTTGTTACAATACACATTTTATACAAATTTTGCTGCCATAAATATTTCCAGTTTTTGAAATAGGGGCAAAGTTTTCCCACACATAAAAAACGTACATTATAATACCTAATAAACATTCTTTGGATTTGCCTCTTCACCAATCCCTCGCTAAAAGGTTAGGAGGACTTTAATCATTCTCGTCTTTAACCGTAAATAACTTTAGATAAGAATAAGATATTTAGATAATAAGATAAGCTATAGTTTTCGTCATTTACATTCTAGTACCAATACCTTTAAAAAGAGGGATCACAAGGCAGGGGTTTGCATTAAAAATATTTGAGCTGCCCCTAAAATTTCCCATTTTGGAAATGGCAACAACGTTGTATTATACGTAAAAAAGTACATCTTTGTACCTAGTAAACATTAACTGGGTTTGGTTTTTTCCAATCACTCACTCAAAAGTTACAGGGGGTGTCTCCAGACTTTTAGTTCACCCTGTATTGGCCTACTAATCTTCGTTTATGTTTTATTTTGAATTATTTACGTCATAATTTCAACTTTTTCGATGACAACTTATTTACTACCAGAGTTTAAAAGCATAACCTGTTGAAAAAATAATTCGACCACGCAGCAGAACCGCTGACGTGATTCGAGCAAATTTCGAAAATTAAGTTTATAGGCCTATGTTTTATGGACCAACAATTTGGGAAATAGGTCTATTCACAACGGTGCTGAATAGCTGCAAAATGATTCGCACGCCATTCCGCATATTGGGAGTATCTGCAAAACACAAAGCATTGCTTGCTTCGTACGCCAACCGCCGTATGGGAGTATCTTCAATACATAATGCATTGCGTGCTTAGCACGCCATTCCAAATATTGGGAGTATCTTCAACACTCAAAGCATTGCGTACCTCGCACGCCAACCCCCGTATTGGGAGTATCTTCATTACACAATGCATTGCGTGCTTCGCACGCCAACCCCACGGTATAATCCACCACATGGGTACTTTTATGGTATTTTACATTTTCATCGATTTTGGGGGAACCAAGCGAGCTACAAGGTAGCGAAAAAAAAAAACAAAATGTGCAGAATAACATCCTACATTTATACTTTTAGAAAAATCTAAAAAATAGTTATTTACGGTCAAAAAACGTGCTTCCAGTTGTTCGATTTTTTTGGCTAAAGAACTCGTCCGAGCGACGTAAATTACCAACATGTGTACCAAATTTGAACCCAATCGGACTTAAAATGCTGCCGCTAGAGTGCGAACACATATGAAAATACGTTTTTCCAATGGAAATTCGCTAATAAGTAAACGTAGAAATCTGTTGATTAGAAAAAACATCTGCTAGGCTATGTTATTGTTACTGAAAACCAGTATACATTAAAGTACACGTTTTGGAAACTCAAATACCTCGCAACATTTTTGGCTACACTGTGTTTTATTTGTGTACCAATCTTACAAAGAATAATTAAGGGAACGGAAGCAATACTGGGCCACATAGATTGGTACTGTTCAAAACTTACCTTTAAAAATTTAAATATCACCAAACGTAGGAATGTTTCAGCTGATTACTCACAATTCACTAGATACCTAGAGGTTAACTCAATAAACCATAGAACTAGATATAAATTTTGGCTTTATTGACCAAAATAAAAAAAGTTTATATCCCCTTAACAAAAATGAAAATATTTATACGCCCTTAGTACAAGAAAACTTCAGATTGGAAGAAAACATATATATTTAATTAAATTGAATTTAAAAGCCCTCCCCAAAAAAAATAAAAATCAAAAACCCTCCCCTTTAATAATGATTACAGAAATTATACAAAAAGGTTAGACAAGATTACAAAAAAATTAACATGAAATACCATGGATTTGTTTAAGGATAATTATATATGTCGTTGGCCAACTCTAAAGCTAAATATAAATAATTGAATAAATAAACAAATTTAATTATGAGACGTCTCTCTATAAAAAAAAAGGTATATGAATTTCTAATATATACAGCCCTTAGAGCTAAGGTCCGAAATATGCTATAGCTTGCACCTCCCAATTATTAAATACAAACATATCCTATATAGTATTCATACACAAAATTACTTTTTCAAAATACAGCCTGTTTAATATTCAACACAAAAATCAACTGCAGATCATTCATATTTCAAATTAATCTCTGTCTATAACTAGAACACTGTAGATACAAGAATTTTATTTTATTTAAAGTCCTGTTGAAAGGTAGGCCTTTTCAGTAAAGCGTAGCTGTGGTGTAGCTTATGGCATTGTATGGGTTAAATATCCCCTGAAGTTGAACCAGTGTAACTGCATAACACAAATTACAATCCTTTTTTAGAAAACTTGCAGCTAATTTAAATAAGCATAAAACAGATAGTTCTTTTTGAGTTAGCTGTTCTAAAATTTGTAGCACAAGGTGACAAATTGCTACTTAAAGATTGTAAGAGTTAATACAACATGTATCATGTTGCATAAGAATGTTTCTACATGTTAACCAAACCACATGGCAACATAAAAATGTTCTTGTTTAGTTACATAAAATATATATCAGAAATATAATGCCTATAGCTCTTTAAAAGTTTTCAATATACTGGTTATACTGCAGAAAACTACACAGTTACAGTTAATTAATACAGAACAGTTTAGGCTAGTTTTTGTTTGAAATAGGTTAAGACTTTAGTAATACACAACATAGCATCAGCTTTAAAGTTTTTGTAGGCTGTAAGATTAGCATTTTAAAATTAGGCTGTAGTAAAAATGAAATACATAGGTTTTTTATTAAATCGAACAAAATGAGTTTGAAAAGTTATTCATAAGCCAACGGTGGAACTAACCTTATTAAATTTTACAAGTGAACATTTCATAATTATCAAGGTAAAGCTAAAACATTCTTACCTGGTATTCACAAAATAAAGGCTTATAACAAAGGCATGTCAAATAGCCTTGCGCATAACTCGCGACAAAAAAAAATATAAGGAATTAATCCACAACATAATTTAACTATATCAGCGACATAACAAAAATGGACTTTCCTGTAGTGGAAGCGATGGCGGACTCTCTTCTCGAATGTTCTAAAACGAAGCAAGGTTAACGGTCTAGAGTAAATCAGCTGTTTCAGCCCTCAGACAAGCTGTCGCATAAGAACGACCTCTGTCCCGGTATGCACGCATGCAAAGAAAGCACTGATACCGTACAGAGTCGGTACCTAGTGGAGAAAGGAGTAACTTATTGGAAAGTGTCGGTAAGGATAAATGATAGAAAGGTTGTAAACTGTCGGAAAATAGTATTTATTAAAGGAAAAAAAATATAGGCGGCGTGGAAATCTAAAAACGTCACATTTGATAAGCTTAAAATCGTTGTAATTTTGTCGTATTTGGAACTTTTTTTGGTCATAATTTAATAGTTACAAAAAATGTTACAAACAAAAAGTTACAACGTTTTTAGTGGTTTGGCTAGTGGCGAGTCATCAGGACCCTTGCGCCCATACTGGAAAGCGCTCCAGCGTTGATGGAGGGTCGCCTGATCAAAGTGCATAGACCACCTGCCAGACTATAAGTTTTTAGTAATCCATCTATTATCCCATCTACAATGTCTTTCAAGATTAAAACAATTTTGTCGCCAACTTTGAAATTCTCATTTTTAATCTTCAAGTTGGTTCGAAAGCTTTGTGTAGGGAACAGGTGGCGTACAGCTGATCTTTATGCAGGCCTAAATGTTAAACATTCTTCGATTTGGAAGAAACTCGCTTTGAGTTTTATTGCCATGGAACTAGGTTCTGAAATCGTTTTCTATATAGCGCATAACTTGGTAAGTAATTGCAATAAATTACCAATTTTCCGAGTATCCCACACTCTGAACGCTGTTACATTTGTCCCTTTCACAAAGTTCTTTCATTACTTTCGAATTAGGCTACCAACGTTTAGAGTACAACAGCGCATTCCCGTTTGGCGAACGAAATGAGTAATTATTTTCCAATCTAGAGCAAATAAAGTATCGTGTGTTTTCCAGCTATTGTCTGATTTTCAATTTCATATTAAAACCGCTTCATATAATGGAGCGTTTTGTAATATATATACGAGAGCTTTGTACACATTATATGAAATAAAGCGGTTCATTTGCAATTTGTTCTCCATTTATGTTTTTGTGCACTGCGAAGACACTTCAGTTAAAAAGCTTGAAAGTATAAATTGAAGATTATTGACAACCTTTACGAAAATCATTGACAATACAACTTTATTACGTTCATTAAGTTTTGAATACTGTGTAGCTTCTAATAAACTTTCAAATCAATGTTGTGTCGATTCTAATAGTTGTTTGTGTTTTAAGGGAGGAAGGTATCACATTGTCGTCCCAAAAGTAATTCTTGAGGGCGTTTACGATACTTTTTTCTCGTAAAATACAAAATGTTTCCTCCAGCTTCACTTTGAGTAAATAATTAGCATTTTACTGAGGAAGAAATTTGATTAAAACATGTACATTCATATTTAGAAAAACACTACTAACATATGATTTAGCGGGTGGAAAAATGTCCATATAAAAAGCATTGAATACAATTTACAGGCGACAAAGTAAACTCAACGATTTTCATAAGATGGATACTTTATATTTAGTTCTATCAAGTACCTTCAGTCAATAGAGTAATCAGTTTTTTTTTTTAAAGCAAGCGCAAACAAAAATCTTCGAAAAAGTCTATTGTATTATAATTGACCGGGGCGAAGCGAGTTCTCCGTTTTAGCTCGACCGTTCTGCATTTCGTCTGTGTGTCTGTCTCATGATTACGTCTTGACCGATTGTGATGATTTTTTGCACGAATGTTCCTTATTCCTAGACTGAGCGATGTATGTATACGGTTTTTTCCATTTTTCATTTTTAACCCATCAAATAAAATAAAAATGGCGGCCGCACCATTTCTTTCAGTGTAAGTTGTTTTCCAAAGCCAGTTTGCGGCTAAAACGTAAATTGAATTTAAAAACTAATAACATTTTGCGGGTAGCAAATTTGATTTTAAACAAAGTTCTATCTTTGATTCTTTCCGTATCTCTAACGGTAAGCTCAACAAATGGCCGCAAACTTCAAATTTGTTAAAAATCGTCCAAGTTTTTGTATTTTAACCGTGTCCTTACACGTTTATTCTAAACCAATTCAAAAGTGTTCCGTAGCTTTTTTGTAGATAAAGGTACAAAGATTTCATATGTGCCAGTAAAAAAACGATTGAAGTAAAACTAACAAAGTTATTAGCTCAAGAAACAAGCATGTTCAGTAACGAAAGGAAAAAGTTCAACTTTAGGCCACATAAAAAGTAGTAAAAATATTTTGTAATTTTTTTTCATAAATGCAAAAATGTTTCGTAATTTATTTCCAAATAAAACTGGATAAAAATATTTATCAATTTCTAATTTTTTATTTTGAAAACACCAGTTTTTATGTTCCTACTACAAGACTGCTAACAAAACTAGGCCTATTTTGAATATTAGTTTAGGAATACCATAATTTGCCCAAATATGACATATTATTATAAGAAAGTGTAGAGAATAAATCAAAGAATTGAACTGTGTATTTGTAAATTATTATTCCATAAAAGTATTTGACTTAGCTTTACTTGGAATTACAAAATGAGATGAAACAAATGAAACCTCGCGGCAATAAAGGACATACAAAACATTACCGTTGGACATCGTGGGAATGGTGCATGGGATGAGATCACTATCACGACGCTTTAACATCGTTTGTTTTCATTATTTCTAATATTGTAAATACATTGTTAAGTTTTAGTTATTTAAGTATGTAAATATTTAATTCTATGTTTTTCCTCAATGACGCGATATGTTTAGCTACCTTACGCATTATTAACTTAAATAAAACACAATGCCCCCTAAAAGAAAATCTTTAGCAATTAAAGCTCAAGGAAAGAAAAGAAACTAGAACTAGAAATCCCGGAATCGCGGCAATTGCAAAATAATGTTTCACTGGCTAAAACTTCTGCTTACTTTCTTACTTTCACACTATTTTCAACCTAAGCTCAAAACCGCATTTGTTATTTCAACGAGCGAGGTCTACTGTTCACAGAACTACTAGTATAAACATCTGGTGTTACATATTATATTGTTTCCTTTAGTTGGCATTGAACAAATTTGTTGAAATTCGTTTGTTTGGATATTAATTTTGAAATTAATTAACGCACACCGTAATTCCAATAATTGGGGATAATTGCGTGTCTGTTTCTATCTCTGTCTTACATAATGGTATATGTAGGTCACCGCTACTCTCACCACAATACTTAGAACCAAGTGCCTCTGTCCTAATCTATCAGAGATACAATAATCTGTTTGCATTGTCATCGCGAAGGTTGGTGTCCTACAGTGTACCTATAATTTGGCAGTCAAATGTTCCCTAATAGACCCAGGCAAAGTACTTAAAAATAAATAAATTTTTGCCTACAGCTCCGATTTGGATGTAATTTTCTGTATCGTGTTTAGAAAAATACCAGAAAAAAGTCTACATATGACCAGTTTCGGGAGAAAACGGAAAT
>JAGFPH010000241.1:723845-735380 GCA_018207615.1 Philaenus spumarius | reverse complement strand
ACTTTGATTGGCCATTGTGTTAGATAGAGTCAACATACAGACCTCCGCTTTGTGACAATCTTCTTCTTTTATCAGGGCCTTTAAAATGAGGTGTCACTCAATAGGGGTTCTCAATTAAAATTTTCGAGGGGTTGAAATTTACGATACACCAAAAAACTCAATTTTTGTTCGTGTTAACAATTCCCAAAGCAAATCTCTTTATTTCCATTAATAACAAATATGCCGGTTTACCGAACTTACATGCAGACCTTTCCTATACACACTTAATTCCTAAACATAATAAAAATTCAGAACACAATTCTCACAAAAATACGTTTAATGTCAAACGCGTTTAACGACAAAGTCGTCATCCTCAGGGACTTTTGAGCTACAACTAAATTATAACTAAGTTATTGACAAATTCCACTGAGGATGACGACTTTGCAGTTGAAACGCGTTTGCCAATTAAACGTATTTTTGTGAGAATTGTGTTCTGATTTTGTATTTTTACTAATAAGTTTTTCACTTTCTCACTATACTATAGTATAGAGAAAGTATAGTGATCGCAAAAAAATCGATGTTGAGATTTTTGTGGAAATATCCGTTTTGGCCCTGAGTCCAAAAAAGTGGTTTTTACAAAATGTCTGTATGTCTGTATGTAAGTCTGTATGTCTCTATGTATACAAAGCTAGAGCGAAAACTATTCGATCGATTTCAATCAAATTTGCACCAGACATGTAAAGTAGGCCTGTATAAATGCACGAAAAACGGGTTTGAAATTTTTGAAAAACAACCTCCTGGCAAAAAACCCCTAAAAAAATCAGTTATTATTTTTTTTATAGAAAAACGGCTCTAACGATTTTGATAAAATTTGGCTTATTTGTAGCCTTTAATGTACCATATGCAAAAACCGCATCTTTCTAAAAATTCTCGTTTAGCTAATAATAATAATAATAATATCTTATTTTTGGTGATTTTTTGGCCATAAAGGGGGTTGTTTCCAAAACTTTTCAAAATCTTTTTTCGTGCATCCATACAGGCCTAATTGATGTGTTTGGTGCAAATTTGTTCGAAATCGATAGAATAGTTTTCTCTCTAGATAATAATAATAATATTTATTAGTTAATCTCTTTCTTTAATAAATTACCTCTCCTACCCCACCTACAATTATGAAGTCACAGTGAATCTGTTTAATAATTTAAATACGTTTGTGAGAAAGTATGTGCCAGTTCCTGGTACCGTTTATGTTTTCTTACGAGTGATGCCCAATATTTAAAAATTTTCTAGGCACCAATTATGCAATTGAGCTACAGCTCTGTGTTTTTATTGCCTATCCTTCGCCGTCTTTTGAGGAAAGTTTCAGTCTTTTTGCGAGTCTTCTAATTTTGGACCGAGATTTACATTTTCATCCCTCTTGTTATATTTGTTACTCGACATGAATGTGATATTTACGAAAGTATAAACATTTGTCCATTTGGGGACGAGTATGTAGGCTGCAAAGTATAAGTGTCGAATAGGAAGTCAATACACTGTACTACAGTAAATAAGTGAAGAGGTTTAGAATTAAAAGAAGTAATTTTCACCTTTTACAAGTGTAATCGTATTAGTTTACCACCGTTGCCTGTTTGTCAAGTGAAATTCAAAAGGGTAGTTACAAAAATAATTTCACTGCAATTAAAAACTGAATGCTTAAGGGGATTTGCTACTGAAAAGGGTGAAATTTTGCACCTACTAATGGTAACAATTTTTTTTAAATTTGTTTCCTGGTGTAGTATATGCTGAAAAAAAAATCAAAAAATATAAAACATAAATCTTTTGACTTTTATCATAAGAAAAAAATTAAAAACTGGGAGAAAGATTTTTCCCAGGCTTTTTTGAAACGATTTAACTATAAAAGTACTTAATGAATTTTGCTGGTTACTTTTCTTAAAGGTAATACAGCCTACTACAAATTTAGGTAGAATTATGTCGATACACCTGAAATAATTTTTTTTAAACAAACTTAACATTGTTTTTAATTTTTATTTACAGTTTTACAAATTATTTTTTGATTTATGATGTATGAAAGTTACAAACATAAATTTACCTAATTATTTAGCGAAAGATTTAAAGAGTAAGTGTTAAGAATAATGCACACTCTATAAAATGTACATTATAGAGTGGTTCTTGAGAAATATCGAATTTAATCTCTAAAAACATGAAATATCCGCATTTCGGAAAAAGGCAATTGAATGAAAAAGTGTACTTCAATGTGGAATACAGTGAAAAATTCCTAGGTAAATAAAGCTATTTATGTGTTCATACTTTATATTATGCCTGGTTATTTTTAAAGGGTTATTGATAATAATGTAAAAATATATGTAGGCGAAAACATAATTGTTATACAACCAGACAGCAATTTGGACTGATTTTTCTTCTTCGCAGCGTTGTTTAAATTTAGTTTTTCTGGTATATGTGCAAAGAAAAAATTACTTCTATTGCATTTTTCATGTGTTTTAGGACCTGTAGAACAAAAATATGCAAAAGAAGTTTTTTCAAAATTTGATGGTTTTTTTTACAATTTTCAGTAGGAAATCCCCTTAAGGGTCTTCTGTACCTTGCGTAAAACAGCAAAAATAAGCAGTTCGTACTAACGTGTTTCGGACGCCGTTTTTCAACGTAAAGAGTTGTGAAACATCTTAAATTGTTCTTATGTGCTTTTCCATTATATCTCGTAATTGAAAGATATCGACGGCAACTCCTTTTAATCAGCAGTTTAACTGAGTAAATTTGATCATTTTTAATGCTTTTTTTGGGAGTTTTAAGCAATAATTTCCATATTTTAAGCTAACACGTAAACAATATAAAGCCTTTTTTATAACTTAAAGTCGTTTTCCAGGTTATTAATTTATAAATAGAATCCGAAACACGTTATTACGAATGCATGTTTCAACGATTTTGCGGCTTGAGTCGGACCTTTTTATTGAAATCATACTGTATACACTCGGGAGTTTTCTTCAAGGTAAAGAAGAGCCTTAAACGTTAGCTCTTGGATCCTTAGAGCACCTATAAATTTAAGCATTATAAACAATAACTTAGTTTTATAAGAACGGTCTTTGAAGATTAAAAGATTAGTTTATTTCCGTGGGAATGATGGCCTATTGCATTGAGACCTAAGGTCAGGAGTGGTCAATGAGCACTGATCAATGTCCTAGAACACGTTTTGGGTTGTTATTAAACATTGTAGGCTATACATGTGTGTGTTTACTCTGACAGGCACATTATAAGTCCGATTTGGTCCAAATTGTATGCACGTTGGTTTATCTAAGTCGCTCGGACGAGTTCCTTAGCCAAAAATACAACTCGAAGTACGTTTTACAACCAGAAGTAACAATGGTTTGAGATTTTCGAAATAGATTGACTTTTTTTGGGTTTTATCTAAAAAAAAATATTAGATTATTTTGCACGTGTTGTTTTTTTGCACATATATATACTTGTAAATATATTTATACTTGCACGTATATATATTTGTTTAGACCTATATATAACTAAACGTAAAATATCATAAAAGTACCCGATTCAAATCGAAAGGGAGTTTTTCGCTGCGAGCGGAACGTAACAACGCGTTAGCCAGGGGCTGGAGGCTGAGATGCAAACAAATTCTACGCAAATATTTCGTACACGCAGGCAGCTATTCGTGAGTAGACCAACGTTCCAAATAGTCGAAACCCTAAAAATATAACCTTAATTTTTTAAATTCACTTAACTCGCGTTAGCAAATTAAATGTATACAATTAATATAAACTAGACACTCGTCACACTTTGTACAAAAGATGTGGCCGTCGAGTATTCTCTCTAACTTCAACCAAAAACGAAATGATTACCTACCTCGCGGCAAACGTTAAAACATTCACTCACATTCCTTACTAATCGGCTCTTATTTTATAAAATTCAAAGTAGAAAATTGTTTCGTTATATCAATTTCTGTTTCCATGAGACAAAATACTCTTTCGGTAATTGTACATTAATTTGAAGAAACACACAAAGCTTGATTTATTTTCAATTTCATTTACGTCAGCTGGAAGAAAAAGTCTGTAGATGGAGTACGGGGAGCTGAATGAAGATGGATGTAATTTTAAGAGCAAAGTTTGTCGCATCCATGAACAGTTAATTGTTTACTTTAAAATAAAAACAGTTGCTACTTGTTGAAGCTTTACAGAATGATACAAAATAGCCTAAGGGTAAAATGCTACTTTAGAAATAAAGCGATTTAATTGTACAACAGCTAAGGATAAATAGCGAGACTGACATTGATGTGACTTTTTTTCTTTCCATCAGTAGACCCAGCCCGAGACAGACATTTCTTCAGGGTAGGCCACTTGGTCTATTACTTCTTTCCTGGGGGATTGGAAATCAATCATGGACACCCTGTATTCCCTTCTAGGGTAGTGCCGGACTCCTACCGGCTAAAAACCATCCCAATCACTTGTGTTATATGTATATCGCCTCGGTGGTCTTTTGTGACAGTACACATTTTACAAACTTGGCAATCGCCCTCCCATCGTCTTCACTCTTTAACATTACTTCGGCCAGATCTTCAATATCGGGTATGCTCCCTACTGCAGCCTTTAGCTCCTGTCTGTCACATTTCCATGTAGCACACCTGAGGAAAGTGGGTTCCCATTGACCCCGAATAATTTTCTAAATGGTTTCTTAACAGACATCATTTGCTGTGGTTCGGATTCCACGCAAAACTGTAGGTCCCGTCTTCATTAGTCTTAAAGTGCAAAACAGCAGGACGTAAAAAAAAACCCCAACTTGCGAAGTATCCGCACTGGTCAGTTTGTTATTATCATGTTTTGTTAGTGTGACTCTTTAGTTCTCTTGATAAAGCAATTTTAAAATTAACAATATTCTCTGAAAATGTTTATTTCCATAATTGTATCTAATAATTACCGTATACCTGTCGTATTATATTAATTGGTGTATCTTGATATTTAAATAATTAATTGTCCTCGAATAGTTTTTGAAATAACTTTATTTGAAGTACACATTATTGTCGGTTGTACTAATATTGGCAACTGAAAGAGAAGTACTACAAGTAAATTACATTTAACCACTCTAATTCTACTGTGTGTAACGACATTTAATCAAAATGTACTGACGTTCGTGTACGGATTCTCGTAGGCGTGACAATCCCCCTCTTCCGAGGTTTAATTATGTTTTTGTCACAAAACAAAGCGTTAAAAGTTGGGATTTGTTAGCGAGTTTTGCAAAGAGCGGGTGTAATCATTTTATTTTGCTATAAAAAAGTTGAACGTCAAAGTGTAGATAATAACAGACTACCAGCGAACACAAACAATGGAATGGATCTAAGGGAAATCACGAGTTTTGTATAATGCAAAAGTTATTTATTTAGGTAGGTTTTCATGTTTTTTACAAATTTAGTTATACAGGGTGATTCAGAACTATGCGGCAATGTCTCGAAAGCTCATTCTATAGCTAAAAATAAGAAAAAAAAGTTTATAGACATAGGCCCGAAAACGCTTCGTTTCCAGATATCCGCCATTTTGTTTTTTGTACAAAATAATTCATATCTAGAGAACGGTTTGACTGATTGAGTTCATGAACTTGGCATGAAGTTTAACCTAACAATGATTCAGCTCAAGAAAAATTAGCGATTAAATCCAATCATGCATTTCAAAATGGCGGCGGTTT
This sequence comes from Philaenus spumarius, assembly GCA_018207615.1. Lineage (NCBI taxonomy): Eukaryota > Metazoa > Arthropoda > Insecta > Hemiptera > Aphrophoridae > Philaenus > Philaenus spumarius. Next base: position 729,704 of record JAGFPH010000241.1, on the reverse strand, counting down.
GATAATTTCAAACCTAAATTACTCAAAAACCGTACATGTTATCAAAAAATGTCAAGACACCTTTTTTGTAGCCCTTTTGATGGTGTCACTGTTGAAATAATCGGACGAAGGAAAATGGTTAAGTTATATGTAGTAATTGGTTTATTCAACCCGGCATCCTATACCATCATAGGTTAAACGTCATGCCAAGTTTGAACTCAATCAGTCAAGCCGTTCTCTATATATGAATTATTTTGTAAGAAAAACATAATGGCGGATATTTGGAAAACGAAGAATTTTTGGACCTAAGTTTGTACGAACCTTTTTCTTCCCTCATTCCTTGTATGAGACATTCCCGCATAGTTCTGAATCCTCCTGTATATTCAGTCTATGGAATATTAATAAAATCTATGGCCTTCATCAAGATTCGAACCCAGGACCTTAAGGTTTTGAGTCCGGTTTGGGGTCCATCATTTATTTGGGGTAACAGAAATTTATTGGTATGCGTTTGTGGATGTGATAATTAGTTTCCAAGACCGTCTGTTTACTTTGCGTTTAAAACTGGCAAACGAACCAATCTGGAGCTTTTATTTGAAATATTTTTACAGTTAATGGGCTTTTAAAAGCCTCCCTGTTGATGGATATTTACGTTACAAGTGAAGTAACTGATTCTTTACACCATTCGAAGGGGCTGTCTGTATACAATCCCCTGAGTGATGTAAAGAAGCAGTTATCACGTGTAAAGTACAATATTTTGCCTAATCACACAGTTACAGGGTGTTCTATAACTGTGTACAATATATAAAATCAATTCGAGATTTTAACTAGTATATTATTATATAATTAACCAAACATTGTACTAATGTTATTAACCAAACATGGAAATTAGCAATTGAAACAGATTTTTACTTGGTATAAATGTTAATTATGCAGTTGTTTCATTTACCAAATTGTACGTTTGATGCAGTAAATGTAGCTGTAGTTGACGGCTTCAAAGAGCTTTGAACTTGCTCCTATGTGGTGTTGTCTGCCACATTAGTTGTGGACTCCATTGTGTTTTTCATGTTTGTTTTCATCGTATACAAAAAATTGTTAATATTGAATCTGTATATATATGGTGACAATTAAGTCTTCGGACGGTTTAATATTTCGTATATAAGGAACATTTTTAAGGTAGATGTGATTGAGGTACCTACACTTTGTAAAAATACTATTTTATTAAGATTTCAAAAAATTTATCCGCTATCTTGGATCCGCCATTTTGAATGTAATTTTTTCTTAAATAGGTAGGTGGTCATGTGATACATCATTTAGATGTAGAATTTCAAGAAAAAACCAACGGTGAAATTTTCACATCCATCATATCTTTAACCGTTTAAAAATGGCAGCCAAAAAAAAAAACGAAATCGTTTTTTCGATTTTGCTCGATTTTGCTGTACTATTTTCGTTTTAATATTAATTATTATTCTTTATGGATTCAGAATTAAATAAGCTTTCAAATGATATGCCACACAACGATATTTGGTTAAACCACTCGAAATCAATTATAAAAAAATGAAAATGGCTGTAACTCAAAATTTTAAATACTCCCAAATATCTCTCGCTTTGTTCGGCTCTGATAACAAAGCTTTGGATTTGAAATGTATCTTCTTGTTTAACAAAGAGTTTGGGTCTAAAATAGTTGCATTATAAATGTGGAATTCTTCAATTACGTTCATGGTTGGTCCTTTGGAACGTTTATTTAAAATTTGCAAATTATTTTGGATATTGGTGTAAGTATGACCGGTGTCTATTAAATGTTCTGCAAATTTTGATTGGTTTGTGTTAAGATTACGGTTGGGAATGTGCTCTTTGAAACGAGTTTTGAATGATCTTCCTGTTTGACCTATATAATGTTTTTCGCAATTGTCACAAATGATGTTTTATATTCCACTAGCGTTGTAAGGACATCCTCTTTATGTTTTGGTTTGATTGCTTTATCCAAGTTGTTTTTTGTTTTAAAATCCAGTTTATAACCTTGTTTACGCAATATTCTGTCTGCAATGTTGTCAAGTAACCCATGGTAGTCAATACTTATATATTTTGGTTTTTCTTTCATTATTTCGTTTTGTTTTTTCTCTTTTTTGCTATAAGTCGATCTATTATTGTGTGTTCGTATCCATTTGAAATTGCTATCTGTTTTATTCTGTTAATTTCTTGATCGAAATCTGCTTTATTCATTGATATATTGATTGCTCTATGTATGAAACTATTGTAGGCTGACATTTTCTGGTTGTGGGGATGATTAGAGGTGGCGTGTATTGTCTGGTCTGTTTGAGTGGATTTCCTATATACTTTGAAGGCAAATTTGGATCCAACTTTGGTAATGGTTAAATCAAGAAAGTTTAAACTATTGTTGACTACCATTTCACAAGTGAATTCGAGGGAAGGGTGTATTTTGTTTAAATAATTTTTAAACATATTTATCTCTCTCACTGTTCCATTGAAAAGACAAATCGTGTCATCGACGCATCTGTGGTATAGACAAATGTTTTTATAAAACGTGTTCGACGGATTCATTATGTATTTCTGTTCAATATGATTGAGAAATATATCTGATAAAATGCTTGATAGTGGAGATCCCATAGCTAGTCCTTTTGTTTGGATGTAATATTTTTTTGTCAAATTCAAAATAGTTTTGTAGTTTTACTTTGTTCACCCTTACATAGACCTAGGTGTCTAGGTTTATGTACCGTTAGTTTTAGTCACTTGAGAACGGGAATTGATTTGTATTCCCGAAACGTCGTGTTTGATTATTTAACACACAAATGATGGCAAATGTCCGAACAAGTAATTATAATAAAAAAATAGTTTTGTTGTGAACATGTTGTTAAGAGGGTAATGAGATCTTCCAAATTATCATTGGTCAGTGTGTTACTTTCTTTAATATAATTTTTTAAGATGGTTACGGTTTCCGTTATCGGAACGTTGGTATAAATATTTACTATATCGAATGAGACAAGAGTATTGTTTGATTCTATTTTCTCATTTTGCAGTTTTTGGACGAGATCTAAACTATTTATTAAAGAGTGATTCTGGTGGAATGTTATGTTATTTCTTATTTGTTTTTTGTTTTGTTTTTAGGTGGTTAACGCATTTAGGCAGATCTCTCGTTAGAGAAGGTACTGTAGGACTCAATCCAGAACAAGTCTGGCAATACCCACTAAACCACCGCCCTTCCCCCAAGTAAGGAAGTTACTCTGGCTCCGAACACAGGCACAAGAGGTGTATACGCCATTAATTACCTCTCCTGAGGCGGCATGTTACAACACTCCAGCGCCATGCATAACGGACAGAGACACTCCGCATGCACTTAACTAAAGGAAGCGTCAGAAGCATCTAGGGGTCATTCCCTAATGGCTGCAAGCAGCAATCTGAAACTCACTTAGATAGAAAAAGAAGGCAAACAGGTTAGTGTCAATCTTGAATGGAGTCGCAGCGTGAAGAAATCTATGGCGGGTCGTCCAGGATAGCGGGAGGCCGGGGCCTACCATCTTCCGGGATATCGAGTCTCCTGCAGATCTCGGCTATATGAAGATAGCCTGAGTTGCGTGCATCCTGAAACAGTTTAGTGGCACATCTTGTAGCAAAATCTTCTAGGGTAGGGATACCGGCTGACCCTAGAATGGTAGAGTTCCTCACGTACCATGGCTGATGCGTGAGTCTGCGAAGAGCAGTAGTCTGAAGAGTCTCCAATTTATTCCTGCTGGATTTGATGGCAAGCGCCCACCAAGCGGTAGACGCGTACATCAGCACTGAGCGAACTATTAACAGAAAAATCGTTAAATTAGGTTTTACTGGCAGAGGGCTACGCCTTACCAACAAGGGTGAGAGGAAACCCTGAATTTTCTTTCCTTCGGAGACCTTGTTCTGTACGTGTCGCCTGAAGTTGAGTCGACTGTCCAGCGTTATGCCGAGGTACTTTACGGTAGGCTTCCAAGGGATAGCCACCCCGTCAAGCTCCACTGCGGGAGGGATTCAGCGTTTCGTTTTACGTCTTTTAAAGTCTTACAAATTTTATAGGTGGGTGCGTTAGTAAAGTTTACCAATGGTCTGATTGGTTGTCCATCTTTATGTAGTTTTGTTAACGATCTTAACTTTGGTGCGGACGGATTAATCATCTTTGTGGATCTATTTTGGTTGTTGTCAAGAATATGTTTGCAAGAATTGATAGCGGTTTTAATTATTTTATTAAATCTAGTTGTGGGGTCTGACTTAAGTATGGTTATTTTATTGTCCCTCGAAAATTGTTCTGTTTTTTCCGTGTAGTCCAGTTTATTCATTATTACTACAGTGTTGCCTTTATCCGCTTTGGTAATGACTGCATTGTGCGACGAAACCTTATCAGCTATGTTATTAGATACACGATATTCGTTGTGTAGGTTAGGTTTGTTTACTTTTGTATTCCCAATCCCTCGTATCTCTGACTGGTCACTAATCAAACATCTGGTTAGGTTTTGTTTGCGTAGTGGCAATCTTTGAATTGCTGCCTCGATGCTGAATAAGGCTTGTTTCTGGTTTATTTGTTTAGGCCTAATGTTGTATTTTAAGCCTTTGTTAAGCAAATCCATTTCTTGTTTATTGAATTGTATGTCTGAATTAGTTACAATTCGAGGGTAAAATGTATGAACGTGCAATGAAATATATCCAGTCCAGTAAGGCAAAACACAAAAATAAATCATGAATACAATGTTGTTTAGTAGCAATGAAATTAATATGCTATAACAAACAATCAGCTGATCTAAGCATTTCAAACAGCTGTTTGAAGCGTGATGTAATCGTAACTTATGGACTTAAATCGCTAGAGATGTATAGTAGACCAGAGAATTACTTCTGGGATAGGACGGTTTAACGCGTAGGGTTGGGCAATAAGGTATAACTGGTTGACGAAAACTGGGCCATTCAAGTTTGATTGTTAAAAATGTGAAGAATGGGTTTAGTTTAGAATATTTTTATAAATGTATTTTTTATTGATTCTGTGCTAGACGTTTTCTAATATCTGCTTAATTGCAAGATTTGTGATCAAACTAGCGTTACAGGTTTGAACCACAAGGACAAATTATTATTTTAAATTTAAAACATATTGCAAATATCTCGTTTTGTTTTATAAAAAATAAACGGTATCAAAAACTGGCACGTACTTTCTCACAAACATATTTAAATTATTAAACAGATTCACTGTGACTTCATAATTGTAAGAGGGGTAGGAGAGGGGATACATTAAAGTAGGAGAGTAACTAATAAATATTAGTCTATTATTATTATCAGAGAGAAAACTATTCAATCGATTTCGAACAAATTTGCACCAAATATGTCAATAAGGCCTGCAAGAAAAAAGGTTTTGAACAATTTTGAAAAATAACCCCCTTTTTGGGCGCAACCCTTAAAAATCAGTTGTTATTATTATTATTATTAGCTAAACGAGAATCTTTAGAAAGATGCCGTTTTTTGCATATAGTAGGGTACATTAAGGGCTCAAATTTGATAAAAATCGTTAGAGCTTTAAAAAAAAAATAACTGATTTTTTAGGGGATTTTTTGCCCAAAAAGGGGGTTGTTTTTCAAAAAATTTCTAAACCCTTTTTCGTCAACATAGGCCTAATTATTGACATGTTTGGTGCAAATTTGTTCGAAATCGATCGAACAGTTTTCTCTCTAGTTTTGAATACATACACACATACAGACAGACATTTTGTAAAAAAGCCTTTTTTGGACTCAGGGGGTCCCAAAGCGGATATTTCCACAAAAATCTTAACATCGATTGTTTTGCGATCACTATACTTTCTCTATTCTATAGTATAGTGCGAAAGTAAAAGCTGGTGGTTGTGAAGAATAATAAACT
>JAGFPH010000241.1:702676-723745 GCA_018207615.1 Philaenus spumarius | reverse complement strand
TGTAACGTCAATCAACAACTTCTATCATTTAACCTTTACCGACAATCCCAAACAGTTATCCTTTTCTCCGCCAGATGTCGACTCTGTACGGTATCTGAAGCCGTAACACTACATTAGAAGGCCATAGAATCCGACAACGATCAGCTGTCCCGTTATCTCGTCAAGTGAATTTCGCTTTGTCATAAGATTGTTCTAGAAAGCGTCAGCCATTTCAGACCGTTACTTTCAGACGCTGTTGAGTGTTCGTAATGATGCCGAACTTTAAATGATTTGATAATTTAATCGGGGTAACGTGTGTCGCTGAAGACAATGATTTACTTCTAAACCTTCTGTTTTCGCATACCAGGTACCATATTTCAGCTTTACCTTAATAATTATAAGATATTACTTGTAAAACTTAATTAGGTTATTTCCACTTTTGCTTCATGTACAACTTCCTAACTCATTTTGTTCAATTTATTAGAGAAATCTAGGCATTTCTTTTTTTTACAACAGCCTAAACTTTAAATGTAATTCTTACAGCCTAAATTTTAAATGTAAATCTGACAGCCTACCAAAACTATAAAGCCGATATCATTTTGTTATTGTAAAGCCTAAACTGATTTCCACAACAAGCTTAAAGTGTTATGCATTAATTAACTATAACTGTGTAGTATGTCTACAGTATAACAGATTTTGAAAACTTTTAATAAGCTATAAGCAGAATATATGGCTGATATGTAACTAAACGTTAACATTTCTTTTATGTTACCATGTGGTTTACCTAACATGTACAGACAGTGTTATGCAACATTACGCATGTTATATTAACAAAAGAACTATCATTTTATGCTTATTTTAAATAACTGCAAGTTTTCTAAAAAGGAAATTGTTATCTGTGTTATACAGTTAAACTGGTGCAAGTGCAGGGGATGTTTAATGCAATGACATAACCTACTACTACTATTAGAAAAGGCCTACCTTGCAACTGAAAAATGGAGTACCTAATCAAAATATTTTCTACTGAGCTTTAATTAGAGACAGAAGTTAACTTAAACGAGAACTATCTGCTTTTTTTTTCTTTCTTATATTAAGTGTTAAATAGGCTGTATTTTTGAAAATAATTTTGCATATGTGTACTACTTAGGATATGTTAGTATTAAATAAATTGGGAGGAGCAAGCTAGCACATTTCGGACCTTAGCCCTTAAGGGCTGCATATTAGAAATTTAACACCTTTTTTTTTATATATATATATAGAGAGACGTCTCATAATAAATTTTGTCTAATTATTCAATTATTTATAATTACCTTTTAGAGTTGGCCAACGACAAATATATTTTTTTTTTTTTTTTTAAAAACAAATCCATGGTACTTCATGTTAAAACTTTGTAACTTGTAAATCATCTGTATAAATTCTGTAATTATTATTAAAAGGGAGGGTTTTTGAATTTTATTTTTGGGAAGGGTTTTTAAATTAAATTTAATAAAATATATATGTTTTCTTTTTTAAATCTCAATCTTTTTTTGTATTAAGGGCATATTAATTATTTTTTTGTATTAAGGGCGTATAAACTTTTATTTAACTTGGTTAATAAACCTAAAATTATATCTATTTCTATGGTTTATTGAGCTAACCTCTAGGTATCCTGTGCTTTGTAAGAGATAAGCTGAAATATTCCTACTTTTGGTGATATTTAAATTCTAAGGTAAGTCTTGAACAGTACCAATCTATGTGGCCCAGTATCGTTTCCGTTCCCTCAATTATTCTTTTGTAAGATTGGTACAAATTTCAGATCTTTTATTATTATGAAAATAGTGCTTTTATTATTTAAGATCCATATATATAAAAGCCAAATACCACTGACTGACTGAACACTTAAAAATAATACAATTACGTTAAAAAGACAGAAAATACCAACCACACGGGCAACGCCGTACGGGTCAGCTGGTGTATATATAAAAATCATGGTCAAGCTGTAAATTCTGTTGTGTTTTACATTTGCATCGCAGAGTTGGACAATCGCGATCGAAAACAACTCACAGCAAACATTCGAACTCTTGGCAAAAAGTTTACGCAGTACTTTAATAAAGTTTTACGACCCGCCCCCGCAACAGAGATAATGTTTTTGTTCTTTGAAATATGATAATTGTCTTGCAGTTTTTCTTTTCGAAAGTTTTACAGCATCTGGCCGTGTTTAAGAGGAATTACTGTTGAATATGTATTAATAATGCAACTTTTAGATGAAAGATGAAAATTTGGGAATTTCTTTGCATGATTAGTAAATACTTTAACAAACTTGCAAGACTACGTGGAGGGGTCCTGTGGGGAGAAACTCAAAACTTAAACATAGAGCTTGTAACACACCATTTCCGAAAATTTTGCTGGCGTTGAATCGGATTTTACCGTCACGCTGTAATATATATAGTACTGATATAGTGTATTTACAGGATGGTTATAAAGTAACCCCCCCCCCCCCCTTTAACTTTTGTGTTTGTCAAAACAAACAAATATCCGTTGGGGAACGATACTAACTTACCCCAAAGTATCTTTTGAAGCAATCGGAAATTTTGAATGTCCCCTAAAATTGGGGGATTTTGGGGGCAACTCAAAATTTTTAAAAGGGAAGTATGGTCATGTGATACCTCATTTTAAACGTCTATTTAAGACTAGGAAAATGACATAAATAAAATAAAAATCGGACCACCCAAAACAACATGGCGGCCCTAAACGTGTTGAAATAAATCGACATATAGTTGCTAATATCTCGAAAAGGAAAAGTTTTTAGAAAACATTTCAAGAGAAAAAAATGTTTATTTCAAAGAGTTTGGCCTATGTAATTGCTTCCAAATCGATTACAAAATTTTCTAAGATGGAGGAGTATAAATAAAATTTACGAAATCGATTTGGAAGCTATTGTTTAGGTCAAGCCCTTTGAAATAAACATTTTTTGTCCTTTGACATTTTTTCTTAAAACTCTTCCTTTTCGAGATATTAGCAACTTTATGTCGATTTATTTCAACACGTTTAGGGAAGCCATTTTGTTTCGGGGGGTCCGATTTTTATTTTTTTATGTCATTTTCTTAGTCTTAAATAGACCTTTAAAACGAGGTATCACATGACCATACTTCCCTTTTAAAAATTTTGAGTTGCCCCCAAAATCCCCCATTTTTAGGTGACACTCAAAATTTCCGATTGCTTCAAAAGATACTTTGGGTTAAGTTATTATCGTTCCCCAAAGGACATTTGTTTGTTTTAACAAACACACAAGTTAAAGGGGGGAGTGACTTTATAACCACCCTGTACTTGGTAATACCTCTGGAATGGACACTTGCTTCCTAATTTTGTAAGTTGTGCTATTTTTATCTTGTCACACTTAAAATTGAAATATACAAAATTTATGGTAACATAAACAAGATTGTCTATATGCATGACAGTTTTCACTTCTGTCGGTGACAAGGCAGATTGCTTTGATAAATAAAAAACAAAGTTGTAAAAATTATTTACAAAAAATTCGGACTATTTATATTTCCTTGTATTTACATACTTGAAGTGTTGCTTTTCTTTAAATTCAAATGTGATTACGTCCAAAATATGGACGTAGACAACTACCGCTCCAGGCAAGCTTGTCAGTATCGTGCCAGGCAGCGCAGGTTAAATTTATACAGTAAACTTCCCTCGCAAGCTGGTGAAAAGGTCATTTAAGTTCCTAAAGGCATTCAGAATTCGCCAATCTACAGAATTTTTGAAAACAGTCTTAGAAAATGTCTATTGTCTGTTTCCTTTTACTCGGTGGATGAGTATGGCATCATGATCATACTATTTTTGGATAGACTGGAGGGCTCCGCACACTGCTCGCTTCGCTCGCCAACCCCGTTGGAACCTTCTATACACATAATAATGTTATGTGTTCTTTATAATAAAGGTGTAGTAACCCCAAAGCTAAGTCGGTGAATAATGTTAAATTTTCAAATCAAATTATTTCCTATATTTTTATAAGAGCAGTTATAATAAAGGTTAAAAGAACCATCGAGGCTCAGGTCTACACTTTAATAAAAATCTAACCTAAAAGTTAAAAATACAAATAATTGCTTGAAAGTTTGAAATCAGCTGTCAGTGGAAATATTTGAGCAAAACGCTGTTTTTATTTCATTCAATTTGTTGCTATGGTAATAAATGTAAAATATATGTGTTGGTTCATCAGTCTAGACCTAACCTTAGATTTTTTCCTACTAAATTTACAAATATTGAAATAAAAAATGTTTTTATCGAAATGAATAACAGCCTATGTTACTCAGGAATAGTGTAGCTTTTTATTAGTAAAACTATTTTTTCACTCGGTTCAGTAGTTTCAGAGATTACCCCCTACATACAAACAAACAAAAAATGTTTACCTCTTTATAATATTAGTATAGATGAGATCTATTTTTTTTGCAATGTGTTTTATCTTAATAACTTACTATCGTATTCTTACAGTTTTAATTTTCTTAAATTTTGTGTATTCTGTAAATGATTGCATATTTTTCTCTGTTTTTTTAAGCTGCTTGTTGTTTAATTGTATTTTGTGTCTATTGTTCCAATGTGTTGTAAATCTATATATATAAAAGCGAAATACCACTCACTCACTGACTCACTCATCACGATTTCTCAAAAACTACCGAACGGATTGAAATGTAATTTTGTATGTAGCTTCCTCTAGAGCCATAGGTGCTCACTAAGAAAGGGTATGAAAAATTTCGAAATTTTAGGAGGGGTTTTTGGGGATTAAAGTTACTAAAATCATAATTTCAGATCTTTTATTATGACAATAGTGCTTTTATTATTTAAGATCTATGTATATAAATCCAAATACCACTCACTGACTGAACACTTAAAAATAATACAATTACGTTAAAAATACTGAAAATACCAACCACCACGGTTAACGCCGTACGGGTCAGCTAGTAGTGTATGTTTTGTACAAATACTTTTTGTCAGAAAAAACAAAACAATATTGAGTAAATGAATAAATGTATTTATCCTGTATTTTATGTAATACAATCTCGGTAAGGGTAAATAATAACTTGAAATAATTTGAAGGAAAGCACTCTCTAAAGTCTCAGTACTTATAAACGTGTTTACAAACTGTAGTAAACTAATTTTAACGCGCAAGATGTTTCCCTGGAGCTTCAAACAAGATTAAAGTTTGCAGTTAAAAGCGACACAGTTTAGGCTTTGTTTTATAACAATCATTCTGAGTGCTTCTTTAATCAGGTTTAGTGGTTCTTGCGATAAACTTTGCCGTTAATCTATTACATATGTTTCATATAAAAGTATGTACTGCAATTGCTGGACATTTATTCGATGTACTGCGTTGTAAAGTATTTAATAAAAGATATAAAGTTAAACATATTGAGGAGCCCATTTGAAATTTGTATCACCAAATATCTTTAAAACCGATAAATATACACCAAATTTAACGAAACAAAAAAAGTTGTTTTTTAGAAACACTCAAAACGGTTTTTTATTTTCTCCGTAGCTCACAAGGTAACCGAATTATCGGCTAAAAACATAATTTCTTGGTAATTGTCTATAAAAATACAGAAATAACAATAGTACAATTGTTATCCTACACTCTAATACGAGCAATGTATGTTTGTTTGTACGTACGTACGAGCAATTTAGAGATCGAGCGGAATTAAAATCAATTGGTGAAAACCACTACCTCAGGAAAACTCGTATTTTTCTAAACAACTCATTTGAAAATTGTAAATTTTTAACATTGGGCTTATGGAGTTTAAAATCATTACATATTATGTGTATTGACTATAATAACAACAGTAATCAGCTGTTTCCTATATTATTTCCATTATTAGCTGATTTCAAGCTTAAATTTTTTTTATATTTCTAACCTTTAAGATAGGTTTTTGTGGAGAACGACATCTGTTGAAGAATTTTTATTTCATAATAGAGTATAGGATAAACAGTTCATATGTGCATAAGTTCGAAAAATATCCACATTTATTCAGTATGCGATTTGTATTTACATACATTTTTCTAAAAAAAAACAATAAAAAAATAATACCGAGTAATGCTCGGTCACCCAGGTACTTTGTATTTATAGAACAATAGTACAACATATACGACTTTGCTGATGATACAGCTTTGAATTATGTCAGGAACACGTTGCAGGAAGTACAGCCAGCTATGCAGCCGACCTATATGCTCTAAGATGGTGGTTTTCGAAACATCACATGAGCTTGAATACTAAAAAAACTTGTTACTTGAACTTCAATTTGAGAGTCGAGTCGAAATTATTCACAGCACCTTTATAGTCCAATAGCTCTGGAAGAGCTTCATTTCAGAAAAAAATGGAAACAGCCCTGAATCGAGCTGAAAACGATTTTAACCGGTTCAGGACCAACCCCTCTACAATTCCTACAGTCGATTAGGGGTGAGTGATAATAAGGGTTCAAATCGTAGGGTGAAAAGGGGTAACTTTTTAATTGACCCCCCAAAAAATATGTCTTAGTTCCAAACTGTAGAACATGAAAAAATAAGAAACTTTCTAATTTAAATATTTTTGACATAACCACAAAATCTCGAGATAAATGGATATACATCTTTTACGAAATAATTTTTTTTCTCGGTCAAAAATACTTTAAATTTAGAAACTGTTTGGGGAAAGTATGTCTTTTAAAGTACAAATAAGCTAATTTTTTTGTACAAAAATAATTATTTAGTTTTGCGATTTTTAAGTTTTTTTTTTTAAATATGATGTCAAATTAAAAAAAAACAAGGTGAAACAGGGTTTTTATTGTAAAAAGTTGATTTTGGACACATTCTCTTTTATCAACTTTAAGGAAAAAATTTAATATACCCTATTTTTTCTAATTTTAAAATATCAAAAATAGGAAAAAACTAAAATCTTAGATTTTGCAAAAACTAAAAATTTTGTGGAAAAATTTTCCAGAAAAGTACGTTTTGGTTTTTTGTACAAAAGGTTACGTAACAAATACTTCAAATTTGAGCAGATCAATACCTTTTCTATTTAAAGCAACGAGTTTAGTGAAAAACTAAAGTTTCTCGGACCTATGTTTATTGAACCTTTTTTTTTCTTATTTCCACCTATAGAATAGCTGGACAATTTGGGACAGTATTGTGAAATTTGGAACAACATTTTCTAGACGCTTTTTATAGATTTTTGAAATTTTTTAGAGTTTGCGTATCCACCAGTTTGACTTACTACTGCGGTATTTCTATTCTTCGTTGTTCTTTATAGTCTAATGTTCCCTCTCCATTGTAAATATTGCATATATTAACGTAAATAAATTAAAATCAGAATAAACTGTCTCGGAAATACATTTACTGATTGCATTCGACAAGCAACAGGTGGAAAGCGCCTAGCAACAGGTATTCTACGTCTAATGGTGTTATTAAATCAACAGGTTGTAATATACGCTATTGTGTTACTCCATCACTGCCTTGATTGATTTTGAAACGCGTGCTGTGTTTAATTCAAACGTGTTCTACTTCCATAATAAAATTATAATTTCATGATTTATATCTAGTTTAATTTGTCTATGTACCTTCTAAGAAATAAATGTACACAATTTCAGCTCTCGAGCTTTAAGGAAAGTATAATATGAAATGAAAATTATTTATTCTTAGGATTGTTTCCACTACATTGTCTAACAATATAAAAGAATAATCCACATGGGCTTACTTCTGTGTGTAGGTAATGAGTTGGCTGCCTACATGCAATGCGATCGAAACTATCTCATGTCGGACTTAGTAATTTTATATAAACTCATTTATATTATTATTCTGGTGGTGGCAGTGTAGTAGTTACAGAGATAGAAAGCCAAGAGACAAGACACATAGGTACCAAGGAAAACAGACATAACAGAATAAGACGAGAAGACTAAAATAAAAATAATAACATATATGAATGTACATTAATACACTCACATCCATCCATACATTAACATATACATCAGACTCATTCCCACATATATTCATACCAATTTAATACATCCAATACATTACAACCACATGCAACCTAGGAACTTGTTACATACATAAATTATAGTCGAATCAACTCCTATACATATACATCAAACACACAAGTATTTTATACGAACATAACTCTCCACTCACACTCGTATTGTTCATACACGCCATAATACATACACTCATTGATATTACACTCAAGTATACATTGACACATACGAGAACTAACCCCACACATATTCTTATACTCCAAACACATAAGCTTTTATACTTAGACTCATTTATCTCACTTGTATTATACATTCCCATCAAAATACATACGTTCAAATTAACTACAATTATACACAGACCTGAGGAGGTTTCAGACTCTTAAATAATTAATATTTATTTATTGTTTTAGGGGTTGTTTCAAAATAAATTCCAGCCTATGTTGCTCAGGGATAGTGTAGATTTTTATTAGTAAAAGTATTTCTTCGATCGGTTCAGTAGTTCCAGAGATTACCACCTACATACAAACAAACAAACAAATGTTACCTTTTTATAATATTAGTATTGATATGGAACAGATGTTTGAATTGAATTATAATACCGTAAGTATTTTTCGTTAATTTTTGTTTGTGTATGCTTTTATTTTCCTAACCTAACATAAATAAACGGTACCAGGAACTGGCACATACTTTTTCACAAACATATTTAAGTTATTAAACAGATTCATTGTGACTTCATAATTGTAGGTGGGGTAGGAGTGGTGATATTAAAGTAGAAGATTAACTAATAAATATTTTTATTATTAGTTAGAGAGAAAATTATTCGATCGATTTCAAATAAAGTTGCACAAAGCACGTCTATTAGGACTGTATTGATGCAGGAAAAGGTTTAGAAAATTTTTGAAATCAACTTCCTTTTTGGCCAAAAAACCCCAAAACCAGTTATTGTTATTATTATTAGCTAAACAAGAATGTTTAGAAAGATACGGTTTTCTGCGTATGGTAGGGTACATTAAGGGCTACAAATAAACCAAAATTGATCAAAATCGTTAGATCCGTTTTTTTATAAAAAAATAATAACTGATTTTTTGGCCAAAAAAGGGGATTTTTTAAAAAAATTTTAAAACCCTTTTTCGTGCATCTATATTAAATTACTTATTTTTATGTAAGGAACCCACTCCAGAAGTTTAGCGTTCTATTTAAGGAACGCCCTGTGTATGCAGTAGATTTCAAGTTCATTTTATTCGCTCTCACTCAGCGTACTTTTTATATCACTACAACATTAAACGTAGAACTCCAACTCCTGACAAGAACATGACATCCCTTAAGCAATGATATTATCACTCCAGTTAATGGAAATCCCAGCTTGGAGTGTGCAATGCCATTATCGCTACTTGAAGCTGTAATGTCGTAATTACTCCAATAGAGCGCAGCACATGTTATCATTACAGCCATATTTTCGCGGAAAGAAATTTCTGATTGAGTTACAGATATTTTCCTCCAACGAAATTACTTCGTACATAATTGACGATGCAAAAGTATTCTCTCAAAAGTGCATACGGATTTAATGAAACCTTTGTACAAATCTGTCGTTTTGTAATTGAATGCTCATTCGTTGGTTTAACGGAAGTTAACGAAGGCAGGACACATTCGGGTCTCGCGGGACTTCACAAGCAATATTTACCCTTCAACATTGTGTATCGTATTCGTGTTCAACAGAGTGGGAAAACCAATGGATTAAAAAAATTAAGTGGTTGTTGTTATGTCTGCACTGCGCCTGCGTTGCAAGAGCATACGTTATCCGTTTGACGATTCCTAGATGTGGAACAGCTGTTTTACAATTTCGAAATTTCTTTAAAGTAATGAGGACAAATTAAGTTTGTAATTAGCAAAATTCAAAAATGATCATTACTTGCAGTTGTCGTAGCTACTACGGGGAAAACGCGATGTGTTGCATATTTGAAATGAAACCTTCTTTAGGCACACAGAGCATTTTTTGTATGAAGTAAAATAAACGAACTTGCTATACGCACTTAAGGGGAGGATACCCTGTCCGCCATATTGTACCTGATTCCCCATAAGAGCAATGCTACAGAATAAGTAATTTTTTCCGTTAATTCGGGGAATAAATTTAAAAATTGTTTTTCATTTTGAAGTACTGTCATATGTTGATTGCTGAATACATTTTCAAAACCCGTTTTATTCTTTTCATAAACGTATGATATAACTAGTAAGAAATAGTAAACTTTTAAAATGTTTTACTCAGTTGAAAAAAGAGATATTGCAAAAAAAAAACTTAGCAATCAACAACCACAATCTATTTTACTTTAAGAAAAAAAAAAATACAGCTTTCGTTTTTTGACGAAAATAACACAAAAATTTGCTTAAAAGTTGGTACGGTTAGGTTATTTTAATATTGAAATTGGTTGACAACTTCGCCGTTTTGAATTTAGACAGCTGAGCCTCAAAGTGAGGCACTTTGCGTTTTTGATTTCGTCAATTGTTTCTTCTTCTTCATTGTTTTACACACGCACTAATATAAACTAGAAGTTTAATGTAACAGCTGATCGTAACTAAGAATAAATCGACGAAATAAAATAGGCAGTGGTAAATTCAAAGGCTTAAACTCAATAGCTGTATGGGTTCAGTCACGTCACGCTATCGGTGAAATGGACATTGTGCTTCCTCATTTTGTAATTTCTGTTAAAATTGTTTACCTGGTATAACATTTGAAATGGGCATTGCGCTCTCTAATTTGTGTTAAATCAGTATACTTGGTTATACCTGTAAAATTGACACAGCTTTCAGATGCCTAATGTTTCTAACATGGTTGCCATGGTAATAAATGTAAATGCATAAAATAAACGTGTTTGGTTCAGTATAGGCCTAACCTAAAATTGTGTTCTTAAATTTTCAACACAAAACAGCTGTTTAACTTTAATATTTAACAACAGATATTAAAATTATTATAATAAAGTAAGCCTTTCTCGAAGGTTTTAAAGACTCTGTTGATTAAATTGATTCAAACATAATATTTTTTTAAAAATTATTGTTTGACTATAAATAATGTATATATGTTATTTTTAGCGAATTTCCATAGGAAAAATGAGCTATTGCAGTGGCCCTTATGGTAAGACTCAAGGTCGTTAGTAGCAAATGAGCATCGACCATGGTCTCCAGAACACGTTTTGTAGTGTCATTAAAAATCATATGTATATATGTTCACACTCTAGCGGCCGCATTTGAAGTCCGATTTGGTACAAATTTGGTATACATATTGGTTCTCTATGTCGCTGGGACTAGTTCGTTAGCTAAAAAATCCAACAATCGGAAGCACGTTTTTTTACCGAAAGTAACTATTTCTGAGATTTTCCCTACAAGAATAAATGTTTTTTAGAGTTTTTTCTACAAATATGAATGTAGGATGTTATTCTGCACATTTCATTTTTTTACGCGAACTTATAGCTCGCTTGGTTCCCCCAAAATTGATCAAAACGTAAAATAATTTAAACGTACCCGGTCCAAAGCCATGTGGTGGATTCTACCGTGGTGTTGGCGTGCGAAGCACGCAATGATTTGTGTGTTGAAGATCCTCCAAATATTCGGAATGGCGTACGAAGCACACAATGCATTGTGTATTGAAGATACTCCCATTATGCGTAATGGCGTGCGAAGCACGCAGTGCTTTGTGTGTTGAAGATACTCCCAATATCCGGAATGGCGTGCGAAGCACGCAATGCATTGTGTATTGAAGATACTCCCATTATGCGTAATAGCGTGCGAAGCTCGCAATTCTTTGTGTGTTGAAGATACTCCCAATATTCGGAATGGCGTGCGAAGCACGCAATGTATTGTGTACTGAAGATACTCCCAATACGGGGGTTGGCGTGCGAAGCACGCAATGTTTTTTTGTATTTAAGATACTCCCAATATGCGGAATGGTGTGCGAAGCATTTTGCAGCTATTCAGCACCGTCGTGAATAGTTCTTTCCCAAATTGTTGGTTGAAACCCTAAAACATAATTCTATCAACTTAATTTTGGAAATTTGCTCAACTTACGTCAGCGGTTCAGCTGCGTGGTCGAATTATTTAGATTTCAATTTGAAGTGGGACAAGATAAAAAAATGATAAATTTCAGATTAAACCAATATTACCAACGATTTATATTCATGACAGTTTTCACTCCTGTCATTTACTGCTTTTTTTATTGCTTATTGATTATTCAATACAGTACTCTGCACAATACACTTTTTGACTCCATCACACACAAATTTAATTAGGTGACCCGGCAATGCTTGATTTAAGTATGTAAATATATATTTAGAATAAATTAAGAAACGCAATTTAGTGAGTGAATTACAAAATTAATTTTAAAATGTCATTGAGGTTAAAAAAGGATTGTTATGATCAGGGCAGGTGGTGGAGTGCACAATAAATAGTTTTTTTATCGCTTAAAAATGATATTACACAATTTCAGCTTTATTGGTTGTAGGAAGTTAGTTCAATTTGTATTTATTGTATAGGGGTAACAAACCCATTTTTACACCATAAATTGTAGTAATTTGTTTATCTCTAAACACTCCTGGAATTAATATGGACAAACTGTGCACATTTTAGTGAAATTATTGGAATAGATTTTGAGTTTACAGGGTGTTCCATAAGTGAAGTGCCAAACTTCGGTGAACGGTTCTATGGGTCAAATTTAAGAAAAAAAAGTTCATAGAAACACAGACCCGAAAACGCTTCGTTTTCTAGATATCCGCCATTTTGTTTTTTGTACAAAATAATTCTTATCTAGAGAACGGTTTGACTGATTGAGTTCAAACTTGGCATGCAGTTTAACCTAACAATAGTAAGCGATTAAATCCAATCATGAGCTTCAAAATGGCGGCTGTTTGAAAATGTCAAACCTACATTACTCAAAAACCGTACATTTTAACAAAAAATTTTCTGTTGGATGACGTAACTGTTAAAAAAACGGATGAAAAATAATAGTTAAGTCATGTGTAATAATTGGTTCATTCAGCCAACACAGTAAACTCAGCAATATTGTATGTACATTTGCTGTCATTATCTTTAACCCATAGAACCATTCCCCGAAGTTTGGCCCTTTACGAATGGGACACCCTGTATAGAGGACAAAGAAATTATTTTTCCAATTAGTGAATGGCGAAATAAGAATCTCATTTCCCATACTTCGAGCTACTATATGTTTCTAGAATGTTTAGATCTATAAATGGCATTGTGTTACCACCCCTAGCACATGCAGTGTTTAATCTAGGTCGCATCAATGTCAGTCCCGCTCCTTATCCTTAGCTGTAGTACAATTACATTGGTTTATTTCTAAAGTAGCATTTTACCCTTAGGCTATTTCGTATCCTTCTGTAAAGTTTCACCAAGTAGCAACTGTTTTTATTTTAAAGTAAACAATTAACTGTTCATGGATGCGACAAACTTTGCTCTTAAAATTACATCCATCTTCATTCAGCTCCCCGTACTCCGTCAACGGTCTTTTCCTTTCAGCTGACGTAAATGAAATTGAAAGTAAATCAACCTTTGTGTTTGTCCTCACATTAATATACAATTACTGAAAGAGTATACTGTCTCATTGGGACCTAAAATTGATACCATGAAATGACAAAACAGTTTTGTATTTCTATTTTGAATTTTATAAAAGCAGAGCTGATTAGTAAGGAATCCCCTTTAGGCGTCATCCAGAGATCTGTTATGAAGATGGCGCTGCGTAAACCAAAAAGACATCCATCTGACGAGCTGTATGACAGTTTAAACGTTTTTAATATCAGGCAACATTTTGTAAAAACTCTTTTAACTTTTTTGCATAAAAATTCCAATTTCATTTATTCTATTTCGAGTCATTCTCATTTTACTCGTAATTCTCAAGCAGTGGGTATAAGAACAGATAGGCTTTACAGAACTGTATCCACTTCTAACTCGTATTACGTTTCACAGAAAATTTTCAGTAATATTCCAAAAAATCCTGAGACTTTTTCAAAATTTTACAGTTAAGGCCTATAAAAAGCAAGTTTCTTTATGGTTAGGGGAGGTAGGGAAGGATTATTGTGGTCATTTTTTCGGAGTACGTATAAAGTTATGTTTAGCCTATATGTCGCTCTTTTTATCTTTTCATTTTTACTTTCAACCCCTATACCATAGTATATGGAGAAAGTATTGTATTCGTAAACATTTTTGAGTTTGAGTTTTTGGTGGAAATATCCGTTTTGGGTCCCCCTGAACCTAAAAAAAGTGGTTTTCGGAGTGATGTCTGTGTGTGTGTGTGTCTGTGGGGGTGTCTGTGTGTGTGTCTGTGTGGATTTTATCAGACCTAGAGCCTAAACCAGTCATCCGATTTTGATGAAATTTGGTATAGAGGTACTAATCTACGGTATTTCCAGGAGTTTTTTTTCATTTTTGTGAATTTTTTATTTTTAAGGGTAATTTTCCCATAAAAACTCTTAAAATAACTGAAAAATCAACTTCTTTCAAATACGGCTCTAACGATTTTGATTAAAATTTTATAGTTTATTAGAGACCTAAAGTACTATAAACTATAAAATTTTAATCAAAATCGTTCGAGCCGTTTTTGAAAAAAGTTGGTTTTTCCGTTATTTTATGGATTTTTATGGGAAAATTACTCTTAAAAATAAATAATTAAGTTCCTATAATGAGGGAGAAAGTATGTGTCAGTTTCCTGATACCGTTTATTTATCTCGTGTTCTATTCTGATTATTTGCAGGGGAATTTTTGGTGTAGGCACAGGAGTGACGTTGTTGTTCTGGTGATGACCAATTATTTATGATTTCTGGTACATTTTAAATTTGAATTTTTCTTGTTCTATTTTTTTATCTTCTCTCTTTTTCTATAATTTTTATTGTAAAGTTATGTTGTGCACGACTCGTGCCCACGCACAGGCCTCGTGCCTATGTGGGCACTAATTCCATAAAGGATAATTTGTAAATTGTTTGTAATTTTTTTTATGGAATAAATAATAATAATGTAAGTGCATTTTTTATTAATTTTGTTAACGTTTGTTGCAAGTATTACGAAGGAGCTATATAATACTCGCTTGGCTCTAACTTTAGTGAGAGGGTCACAGACATTTATCATACATATAAGTATACATAAACATCTATTTTATTTGAAAGCTCTACATCCATTTAATCTCTGCACTATGTAATAATATAATTACAGCAAACATCCGTCTAAAACTTATGCTTACACAACGGGCAAAACTGAGTACAAATTTCTTCTCCTAATATATGAATTCTTTTAAATATATATATATATATACAGGGTGTCCCTAAAAACCGTAGTGGGCTATACAGGATAGTATTATACACATTGAAATAAATAAAAAATGTTCGGTAAAACGTTTTAGAATTTGGTTTGGTTTAGTCGCAACCGCCATTTGGTTTTTGTACAAAATAATTCATATCTAGAGAACGGTTTGACTGATTAAGTTCAAACTTAGCATAAAGTTTAAACTAATAACAATATATCTCGAGAAATAATCGTTTAAATCCAATCATTCCTTTCAAAATCACGGCCGTTTGAATATTTCAAACCTAAATTACTCAAAACCAGTACATTTTAACAACAAATGACAAGACACCTTTTTTGTAGCCCTTTTGATTTCCTATCGGATGGTGTAACTGCCTAAATAATCGGATAAAGGATAATAGTTAAGTTATGTGTAATAATTGTTTCTTTCAACCCAGCATCCTATACCAACACAGTAAATACTACAATATTGTATGTACACTTACTGTCATTATCTTTAACTTAGCTATTATATTTCATCCGATTGTTTTAACAATTACACCATCCGATAGGGAATCAAAAGGGCTACAAAAAAGGGACCTTGACATTTTCTGTTAAAATGTACGGTTTTTGAGTCATTTAGGCTTTAAAATTTTCAAACAGTCGCCATTTTGGAACACATGATTGAATAAAATCGTTTAGTTTTCTCGAGATATAACATTGTTACGTTAAACTTCATGCCCAGTATGAACTCAATCAGTCAAACCGTTCTCTAGATATAAATTATTTTGTACAAAAAACAAAATGGCGGATTGCGTCTAAACTAAGCTGAAATCGAAAATGTTCCACTGAACATTTTTATTTATTTTAATGTGTAAAATACGATCCTGTATAGTCTGCTATGGTTTTTAGGGACAGCCTGTATAACTCTCCCAATAGATCAACCCACAGAAACTGATTCCAATCTTGAATTTAAATAAAACAATAAATTATCCCTTTTATCCACAAAGTGTTCTCACCTTTACTCATCCTGGTGGCTCTGATAATCGGACAGCTCATTTCCCTTGTCCTGATGTCCACCTGGGCTGGCACACTTCACGGGAAAAGCCTCTTTCGTTTCTCCCAGAGAGTATAGAGTTATATAGAGTGGACACTGGAGTTGATTTTGGGGGAACCAAGCAAGCCATAAAGTCGTTTAAAAAAATGTGCAGATTAACATCCTACATTTATATTTGTAGAAAAAACTCAAAATCAAATTCATTCTCGTAGGAAAAATCCCCAAAAAATGTTACTTCCGGTCAAAAAACGTGCTTCCGATTGTTGGATTATTTTGGCTAACGAACTCGTACGAGCGACGTAAAACGTGCTTCCCATTGTTGGATTATTTTGGCTAACGAACTCGTCCGAGCGACGTAGACAACCAACATTTGTACCAAATCGGACTTAAAATGCGGCCGCTAGAGTGCGAACACGTATATACATAAATATATATAATTTTTTATGACACCCCAAAACGTGTTCTGGGGACCACGATCGGTGCTCATTTGCTACTCCCGACCTTGAGTATTACCATAAGGGCCACTGCAATAGTTCATTTTTCATAGGGAAATTCGCTAATAACGATAAAATCATTCGATACACGTGCTTTTGACAGATTTCAAACAATTCTGAACCCTTTGTTTCGTCAAAACATTGAATTTTGTAAAAATATCCTGAAACTACAGCATCAAAGTTCAAACTGAACGACTACAACACAACTTGTTTATCCCGCTGGCTGTTCCACAGTGTTAAACACAAATACGATACACAATGTTGAAGGGCAAATACAGTTTTGTTGACGTCCCGCGAGGCCTCAGCCTTCGCTAACCGACGAATTAATCACGGCAAAATAACAACAGCGAAATCAAACTACCCAAAAAACAGCTGATTACAAATTTACATCATTAATCTTTAGAGACAAGTGGATTTTTTAAGTGAAAACGTCTGTAGAATCTTTGAGCACTTTTAGATTAGGTAAAATATAAGAACCAGCGATAAGCGAGACGCTTTGCGTTTTTGATTTCGTCGATTATTTCTTCTTCTTCATTAGTTCACATACGTAGTCTACTATTATAACTCAGAACTTTAATTTAACAGCTGATCGTAAAAGAAGAAAAATCGACGAAATAAAATAGGCAATGGGTAAGTTCAAAGGCTTAAACTCAATAGCTGTATGGGTTACATGCTACGCTACCGATGAAATGGACATTGGGCTTTCTCATTTTAGTTGTGTTGAGTTAGTGTACTTGGTAATACCTCTAAAATAATAGATATAGTGCTTTCTCGTTTTATCAAAATGTCCAAATTTACTAACTTGGTTCCTATGGTAATTAATGTAAATGCATTAAGGGGACTTGCCACGGAAAAAAAATTGTTCACATTTTTTTTTATTATTGATTATTATTTTTCAGAATGTGCTGAATAGCGTAGTATTTTTAATTTTTTTAGTTCAATTAGAAGTTGGTAAAAAATTATTGTTTTTTATCCATCGTACACCCTTCTGGTATTCATGAACAATGTTCGTTGTGAATGGCTAAACGCCCGAAAGCAGTTCATTTATTATCATACATATACATTTTGTGAAGTAAAGTTTTCTCACGTTGGCTACTCTGTGTTTCTGTTTAGTGCCTGTAAAAAAATATAGTTGACATTTTGACATCAGCTGTTGTTTGTTGTTGCTAGCCCAGGTCATTACTGAGCTAACTTCTAAGACTTTGATGTGCTACCGCTTTCTTCTATATATCAATAATTATTTTGTTTGTTTTTTTTTCAAAGGACGTAACCTAATTTAGTTTTTTATCTTCATGTTTGATGAAAATGTGTTGCTTAGCTGCAAAAACAAATAGGACTACAACTCTGTGGACGCTAAGCCTGTTATAAATAGCAAACAAGTTTTAGACTTTGCACGTCTGTAGGCCTATTTAGACTATGTTTACTCTAAGCATAGGCATAAAACTATGCCAGTTGCAGTCAAGTGCTCATATCTTGCTAATAAATTTACTTTTATTGTTTATAAATCAAAAATCTACAGTAAGTTTTAGTACAATTTTCTGCCAATCCTAACGTAACACTTTCACTAAAGTTTGTCGACGCGTTTCGGAGTTCCTCCATTATCGAGACCTATTTCAGTACTCAGTATCTACAGTCATAAGTGTCGCAATGGTATACACTGTAAGGACAATCATGAAATCATGGATATTTTAAGTTTTTCGCCGTTTACCGAAAATTAGGTTTTTTGGACTTTGATGTAACTTTTCTCAGCACCTAATAAAGATATTGATGCCAAATTTTGTGTGATTTCTTACAACATGGTCCCCTAGTGCGCTACGTGAGAAATTCAAAAAATTCCTCTTACTTTGCTAAAACAAATTTTATGAAAACTTTAACCGATAAAATACAAATTATTTTTGAAATGATAAAAAAAAAATACTTAGAAATAAAATTTTACAAAAATGTCATGTAGCGCACTAGGAAAAAGTATGGTTAAAAAAATGTTAAAAAATGTATTGCCCTAAGTCTTAAGGTTCTTGAGAAAATGTGCATATACTTAACATGGAGTAACATAGGCGTGGCAAGTCCCCTTGAAGAAATTTGTGTTGGTTCAGTATAGGCCTAACCTAAAATGTTTATTTCGAAATGTAATCGGCGTATTAAACACATACACATATCAACGGGATCTTAATCCTTCGGTTTAATTAATACAAGGGGAAACCAAAGCGTGCTCCGCACGCCAACCCTGTTAGAACATTCTATACACATAATCATGTTATGTTTTCTTTATAATAAAGGTGTAGGATTAATAATAACCCCAAAACTAAGATGGTAAATAATGTTAAACGTTCAAATCAAATTATTTCGTATATTTTATAACAGCAGTTATAATAAAGGTTAAAAGAACCAGCAAGGCTCAGGTCTACAAGTTAATAAAAACCTAACCTAAAAGTTAGAAATACAAATAATTGCTTCAAAGACAGACAGAAAACTGATCAAGATAGGACACATGGTATATTGTATTATTTGCTTGTTGTTAGCTGACAAATAATCCCGTAAAAATTTTGGACAGTCGAAGCTTGTTAACCCTTCGTCTTTTCTCTTTTATTATTAAACAAGCAGAACTTTTTCATTTGATGGAATTTTTCCACTGAGCTGTTTTCAGTACTTTTCAAAAGTGACGCAACGAGGGACTTAACTTAAAAACACATCGTCACCATTGGCGAATGACGCCCCTCGTCTTATAGAGTCCTTACATCCCGGACACCACCTATAGCGACCGTGTTATTAGATGATAACAATGTTAGGTTTATAGGTGCTATAATAGTGATCTAACAATAATAGTTTAATAATAATAACATTATTAAATTGTGGTATTATGGGAATTTACTTTACGATACAAAAAGGGACGTTCTGCTTTAAAATTAAGACGTTTTTAGCAAATATCCATAGGAAAAATAAGCTATCGCACCTTATGGTAAAACCTAACGTCTAAAGTGTTCAATGAGAACCGATCATAGTATTCAGACAACGTTTTATTGTATCATTAAAAATGTTATATATATTTGTTTGCTCTCTAACGGTTGCATTTTACGTATGATTTGATCCAAATTTTGTTTTATTCTAAGTCGCTCGGACGAGTTAATTAGCCGAACAATCCAACAACCGAAATCACATTTTTTGATCGGAAGTAACTATTTTTTTTAGAATTTACGTACTAGAATTAATATTTTTGGGCTTTTATCTAAAAAAATAAATATAGGGCGGTATTCTGGACATTTTGTTTTTTTTTACACGACCCATCTAGTTCCCTCAAAATCGACCAAAACCTAAAATACGATACGAATGCCCAGTTAAAATAATTCGACCACGCAGCTGAACCGCTGACGTGAGTTGAGCAAATTTTCAAAATTAAGTTTATATGCCTGTGTTTTAGGGTTTCAACCAACAATCTGGGAAATAGGTCTATTCACGACGGTGCTGAATAGCTGCAATATTGTTCGCACGCCATTCCGCATATTGGGAGTATCTTCAATATACAATGCATTGTGTGCTTCGTACGCCAACCCCCGTATTGGGAGTATCTTCAACACACAAAACATTGCGTGCTTCGTACGCCAATCCCCGTATTGTGAATATCTTTAACACACAATGCATTGCGTGCTTCGCACGCCAACCCCACGGTAGAGTCAACCAAATGTTTTTGAACCGGGTAATTCTATGGTATTTTACGTTTTGATTGATTTTGGGGGAACCAAGCGAGTTATAAGGTCGCTTAAAAAAATAAAATGTGCAGAATAACATCCTACATTTATATAAAACTGAAAAACAAATTCATTCTCGTAGGAAAAATCTCAAAAAACAGTTACTTCCAGTCAAAAAACGTGCTTCCGGTTGTTGGATTTTTTTGGCTAACGAACTCGTCCGAGCGACGTAGACAACCTACACGTGTATCAAATTTGAACCAAATCGGACTTAAAATGCGGCCGCTAGAGTGCGAACACACACATATATATATATGATTTTTAATGACACCCCAAAACGTGTTCTGGGGACCATGATCGATGCTCATTTGCTACTCCTGACCTTGGGTCTTACCATAAGGGCCACTGCAATAGCTCATTTTTGCAATGTAAATTCGCTAATTACAAAATAAACAGGAAACTTTTTTAAACATTTTTTTTATATAAAATGTGTCATAAATAGAAGCGAGTTTGTCCGCTGAGCGAAACGAAGCAGTTCATAATCCGAGGCAGCAAAGTCAAGGTGCAAACTCGTTTCAGCGAATGAAGCAGTTCATAAT
>JAGFPH010000241.1:687556-702666 GCA_018207615.1 Philaenus spumarius | reverse complement strand
GAGGCAACAAAGTCAAGGTGCAAACTCGTTTCAGCGAATGAAGCAGTGGCTGGAAGCTGGGGTACGAACAAATTCTACAAATATATTTTCTACACACAGACAGCTCTTCAGCGCTTTTGCGAGTAGACCAATTTTCATAATATTTGGTTGAAACCCTAAAACATATACACTTAATTTTTGAAATTCTCTAAACCCATGTCAGTGGTTCAGCTGCGTGATAATGTTTAATAAATGTTTACTAGAACATAATTTAAAACAAAATCAACAGTAGATCTACAAAACAAATTTAGATTTTATTTAGTAAAATAATATCAGATTCGTTGTAACGCACACTTCCCATGTGGTTGAGAACCTGGAACTCATCTTGATAAAGGGCCCCAAACCATGCTCATGTAGACGAACCCTTCTATCATCACTGAGAAATCCACACAAATTGGAAGATATCCTGAGTGATAAACGCTTTCGGACTCTAGTAGCTGCGATGTATTATGGACGTCGGACTGTCCGAATCAAAGACTCCGGACGTCCGGAACAAGAAGTAATCAACGCACACTTACTCAACGAGGGTTATCTATACTAATATTATAAAGAGGTAAATTTGTTTGTATGTAGGGGGTAATTTTTGTAACTACCGAACCGATTGAAAAAATAGTTGTACTAAATAAAAAGCTATACTATCCCTGAGCAACATTTGCTATACGGTAATTCATTTTGATAA
This sequence comes from Philaenus spumarius, assembly GCA_018207615.1. Taxonomy (NCBI): domain Eukaryota; kingdom Metazoa; phylum Arthropoda; class Insecta; order Hemiptera; family Aphrophoridae; genus Philaenus; species Philaenus spumarius. Next base: position 701,948 of record JAGFPH010000241.1, on the reverse strand, counting down.
AAACATTTTTTATTTCAATATCTGTAAATTTTGTCGGAAAAAAATCTTAGGTTAGGCCTAGACTGATGGACCAGCACATGAATTTAAATTTATTACCAAAGGAACCAATTGAATAAAATAACAGATAAAACAGCTGTTTGATGTAAAAATTCCATTAACAGCTGATTTCAAACTTTGAAACATTATTTGTATTTCTAACTTTTAGGTTGGGTTTTTATTAACTTGTAGGTCTGAGCCTTGCTGGTTCTTTTAACCTTCATTATAACTGCTGTTATAAAATATACGAAATAATTTGATTCGAACGTTTACCATCTTAGTTTTGGGGTTATTATTAATCCTACACCTTTATTATAAAGAAAACATAACACGATTATGTGTATAGAATTTCTAACGGGGTTGGCGTGCGGAGAACGCTTTGGTTTCCCTTAATCTCAACTAAACTGAAGGATTAAGATCCCGTTGATATGGGATGGGTATGTGCTTAATACGCCGATTAAGTTTCGAAATAAAAATAAAACTACAAACCCATTACCGGTAATGGAGTAAAAGCAGGGAAAGTTTACAAAAGCAAACCTGATTCCCTGAAACTAATCCTGGTTAGAACAAAGTTCAGCTTGGAAGTAGATTGCGTCATCACGTTGTCTTGGAAGTTTGAAAATCTCAGACAAGTTTGCAAAGCACTTACATAACGTCTTAAAGGCGTTGAGATCTTTTCGTAAAAGTTGTAATAGCTGAGATTATCAACACTTCCAGACAAAATGATTGCTATGAAGCCTTTTAAAGTGCGTTGCGATTACATTACGGGGTGTTTCGTTATAACTTATGTTTCATTTTGTTCCTGTAGTTATTCAAAACAGTACACGTTTCAAGAATTTAAATAAAACGTTATTACGTGACTAAAACTGCACAAAGTCTGCGGCGAAAGTGTTAGGTCAGATTAGTTACAAATGGGTCTAAAAATGGCTAACTTTTTTTAACTCGGTAAATGTGTACAATTACAAGGATTATAAAACTTTAGGCCTAATTGTTAAAATTTTGTATTTATTCACATTATAATAAATATGCCAAAATAAACTTAAAAATATTATCTTTTAATTGTTTTTATTTCATATTGACAGATCAAATGATTTAGAAGTTATTAATATACTAGTGGACCCGCAATGCTTTGCTATTGCTTGATTTAATTAAAAGGGTAGTTATTCCATTTCATTACTTTGACCATTGAAGAAACAACACTATTGTGGTTTCTAATCGGGCAGCTAGTAGTTTTTATAAAAACGAGTCCATAGAATGAGTTAAATCTGGTACGGTAGAAGGCGTCCAATATAATCTTGCCCCGAGTGGCCACACTCCTAGTAGGGACAGCCCAGACGTGAAGAAAGTGTTTAAATTGCCCTCAGACAACGAAGAGATACTTTCCTTCCTCAAGACAAATAATACTTTCCAAGAAATTAAATTTAAACCCTTCTTGCTTAGCTGAAACGCCGGAGGCAACTGTTGACAAATCTCGGTTAAATTCGTATTGATGAACACATTCGTAGCGGGTACAATTAATTGTCTGTTAGGGATTCTGAACGAAGTCGAATATTACGTAGACCATTCAAAGCTTTTTTCGTTCCAAAGCAAAGCCATATTTGCATTTCTAAAAATAAAAACACAGAACATAAATTTCAGAAAAATACAATTAATGGTCAAACGCGGTTCGACGATGTTATGTCACTGAAGATGACGACTTTGTCGTTGGAACGCGTTTGACCACTAGACGTATTTTTGCGAGAGTTGTGCTCTGTTTTTATTTTTAGAAATTAATGTTAAGGACGATTTTATTTATATATTATTACTAGCTGACCCGTACGGCGTTGCCCGTGGTGGTTGGTGTTTTCAGTCTTTTTAACGTAATTGTATTCTTTTTAAGTGTTCAGTCAGTGAGTGGTATTTGGCTTTTATATATATAGATCTTAAATAATAAAAGCACTACTGTCATAATAATAAAAGATCTGAAAATATGATTTTAGTAACTTTGATCCCCCCAAACCCCTCTTAAAATTTCGAAATTTTCCATACCCTTTAGTGAGCATCTATGGCCCTAGAGGAAGCTACATACCAAATTTCATTCCAATCCGTTCGGTAGTTTTGAAGAAATCGTGATTTATTAATCTTTACCCCCCAAGCCCCCCTAAAATTTCCAATTTTTTAAAACCCTTTTAGTGAACACTTATGGCCCTAGAGGAAGGTACATACCAAATTTCATTCCAATCCGTTCACTAGTTTGAAGAAATCGTTTTTTAATAACTTTGATCCCCCCAAACCCCTCTTAAAACTTCGAATGTTTTCTAACCCTTTCTTAGTGAGCACCTATGGCCCTAGAGGAAGCTACATACCAAATTTCATTTCAATCCGTTTGGTAGTTTTTTAGAAATCGTGATGAGTGAGTGAGTGAGTGAGTGGTATTTCGCTTTTATATATATAGATTACCAATTAGGAAATAAATAAAACAGCTGTTTGAATTTTATACTGTTTATTCAAACCAAACAATAATTTCAGAGTTACAGATCTTACTGCATAATTAGTATTTAGATTACATTATGTTTTTTTTCAATTAAAAAATATATAGTCTTACTTACATTGATACGTGTTTGCTCTCTCCCTTCATTCATAAAGTGAATTAAAAATATTACACATTCGATTATGTTTTAAAACTTTGTAAAACTTGTTCAAAAATAATTGTTTCACAAAGCACGCAAATCTGGTTGTATTCAAATTTCGAATCGGATTGTTTTTAAAATATTCAGTACTGGTGGTAAAACATGAGAACTTTATTTAAAGAAATACAGATCAGTGAAATTAAATTGGAACTTTAAAATGATTACAATAGTAAAATGATTTTATAGAAAAATAATGTTAAACTTCAACCTTACTCGTTAAAAATAATGAAATTTCGTTAATTTTTCACAGAAGAGTAATTCGATTAAGAGAATCTAGATTATTTATTATAAATATCGTTTCTCCGCGAAGGAAACTAAAACCTTATTTATATTTTATAATAGTAAATCAGTCTTTAAAATACGTTTTAAATTATATTACAAAAGACTGTCAAGTTTAATTGGGTTAAGTGTTTTTATTATACAGGCTATTTTTTGTAACTACGTTCAATACCTATGTCTGGTTATTTACTAAAGTACTGTTTATATACATTTATTTAAGTTTTTTTTTAATAATGCATTTTAATTTTGTATTAATAGTGTGAACGAATCACATTTATTTTAGGGCAGTTGATTTATAATAATTATTAAGTAAAAAAAATATAAGTAAGTTTAAAAATTATTCTAAAATACCAATGACTACATATCAATAAGACGAAATGTGCCCGTGTTGAAAATTCAGACCAGGGAAGCAGGTATAAAAGCGTGTTTGCGCCATCGGCCGCTAGGATTCGACGGTCACGGCCACATGACACCATGCCAGTAGGCCCTCTCCGTCTCGCCTTCTTTCCATCCTTGTCCCACACTCGGCCGGACACGCCCTGAGAGCTCCTAGCGACTGATGGCACAAACTCATTTCTGTACCTACTTTCCTGGTCCGAGTCCTGCCCATTTAAACTGTTCGTCTTACCAACATATGTAGCCGTTGAAAATACTAACCAATATGTTCACGATTTGTAATTATAATCTTTGTGTTTCTCACCGAAATGAAAAATCTATTATTTTTATTTGTTTCACTTTACAGCGGGTTATGTTTTATTTAAAATATTACACAGAATTATTTAAATACTGCGCTAATTATTTTAGAAACAAGAATAATGTGTACAGTTTTATAAGTTACAAAATATATTTTTTTATAGTTTGTACATTTTAAATCAACAAAAACAAAATTATAAACGCGGTTGCTCAATCTAAAAAACTCTTTACAATTAAAATTAAAATTACGTCCATCATGAATTTAAAACTATTAACGGTCAAGTAGGAAAAACTTCACTTAGAGTCAACTCTGAATTAAAACCATGATATTGCTTAACAAAACCAGTACACTTATTATATATTGACCATAAACTTTTAATACATTTTTCGTGTAAGTTTAATCAGCTTAAAAGAAGAGCAGAAATATTAGTATATTAATTTTGTTTAGACATCGATATAAAACAACTTTCATTCCTTTATTACAAATTATGTTAACACTTTGGGATAGTATATTTTACATTCACATTCTGCTCTGGAAGGCTTGATTTTAAAATTAACGTCTCGAATGAGAAGACGGTGCTTGCGAGGCGACGCTCTCCATGTCGGACCGTTTGCCTAGTCCGAAGTTGTAATGCATACTGCGCGACGGTCGACCGCTCAGTTCTTCTTTACGTATCAGATCCAACAGGTCCTTGTTGATGTCCCGCTTGCCCAAACCGAAAGAGAATCTGTGACCGGAACGTTTCTCGTCGGGATAGTAGTCGTCGTCGGACAGGTAGTTGTCGTAGTCGTAGCTCGGGTAAGATCGTTTGCCGAGACCGAACGAATACAGTTTGCCCTCGCGTCTTTTACCGAGACCGAAGCTGTAGGGGGACGGTGCCACGCGTTTACCGAGGCCGAACCCGTACGGTTTCATTCTTTTCCCCTTGTCGTTCGTCTCTAAATCGTCCAGGTCCTCTTCCAGGTCGTAGAAGTCGCGCTTTCCAAGGCCGAAAGAGTACAGTCTGCCTCCCGTGTCTCTTTTACCTAAACCGAAATCGTAGACGGGCAGTCGTTTTCCCTGCGATGTTTTGTAGATATATCCAGCCCGCTTGTCCACATCTCCGTCGTAGGGGTTTTTGTAGTAATCCAAATCTGAACCCTGATCGTACTCGTTGGCGGTTACGCTCCAGCTGGGGTAGAGGAGGAAGACGGCTACCAGAGGGACGATCATCCTGCAACAGAAATACATAGAGATTAGACATACACAACTCAAAACATTGCTAATAACTTCCTAGATTATGTAAATGCTTTGTCTTAAAATGATGGACCCGCAAAAGCAGTATTATTCCCTGATGATACTATTTAAACAGTAGTTGGTTTGATACAGATTTGGCTGATGCATCAGCGTTGGCCATGTCTGTGGAGGAAGATTGGTTCTGTGTAAATAACTTAAAACTGAACGTAGAAAAAACAAAATTAATTAATTTTATTCTATAGTCTAATCCTAAATTATATGTAACTAGGGGAAACCACTGAGTGCTCCGCACGCCAGCCCCGTTGGGACCTTCTATACACATAATCATGTTAGGCTTTCTTTATAATAAAGATGGAGGATTAATAATAACCCCAAAGCTAAGATGGTAAATAACTTTAAATGTTCAAATCAAATTATTTCGTATATTTTAGAACAGCAATTATAATAAAGGTTAAAAGAACCAGCAAGGATCAGGACTACAACTTAAAACCCAACATAAAAGTTAGAAATACAAAAATAATTGATTCAAAAGTTTGAAAACAACTGTTTTATCTGTTATTTTGTTTAATTGGTTGAAGTGGTAATAAATGTAAATACATGTGTTGGTTCATCAGTCTAGGTCTAACCTAAAATTTTGTCATACTAAATTTACAAATATTGAAATAAAAAATGTTTTTATCAAAATGAATTATATAGCCTATGTTACTCAGAGATGGTGAAGCTTTTTATTAGTAAAACTATTTTTCAATCGGTTCAGTAGTTCCCGAGATTACCCCCTACATACAAACAAATAAAAAAAAATTTACCTCTTTGTAATAAGTAGTGTAGAATAAAGGTAAGGAAATAATCCAAAGCACAAATAATTTTAAATTTCATAGCAATACTCTTTACCCTTTAAATTGGAAAAATCGCGTCTTAGGTTAAGCTGAGTCAGTGGCGCCAGTTTGTTTTGCTCAACTGATTTCCTTTGTGACTAGTTTAAAAGTAATGAAAGTCGTTTATTTTGCCTATGTCAGTTCTCGGCGAAGATATAGGGTGGCATTCTGGGTTAACTGTTAAATCAATCAAAATATTCCGTTTAAAAAAAGAGAAGCATTTTAAACTAAATGTTCCATTACAAAGGTTGAAGAGCACTTTGGCGACGAATTCACAATGATTGAATGAAACCCCGAACCACAAATAGAAGGAACAAAAAACAATAACAGAACAATTTAATGAAAAGTTATGTTTGTTGTACTACCCTTATGCACATTTCAATGACATAGTTATCATCCTCAGTGTGCTGTTTAAAAAAATTATATTTAAGATCTTTTTATTAATTGTTAAAAGGATTTATATTTTTTATTATTTCAATCTATATTTATTAAGGCTTGTAACGGTTTACGTCGCTCCTCCTACTCAACACAAAAAAGGACCGTTTGTGATTGGGCTTGAACGGAGAGGAGTGGGGAGGACGGAGTATAACCTATACTAGTTTGGTTCAGTAGTGTTAAAGCCCTTTGAGAAAGATGACTATGTCATTGAAATGTGCATAATGGTAGTACAATAAACATAACTTTTCATTAAATTGTTCTGTTATTGTTTTTTGTTTCTTCTATTTGTGGTTTGGGGTTTTATTAAATCATTGTCAATATTCCATCTAAATTATATATTTTCTTTTTGGTTTTTTAAAGGCGAAAAACCTAGGTGGTTATCATCGCCTCATCTAAATTATAATCAATCTTGTATACATATGTTTTTAAACATATTATTTTAACTTTTCTTGTATTTACATTAATATGAAACCTTTAATTTCTTCAAGAGCAATCATAATATATTTGAAATTAATCAGCACCACTAAAAATATCCTATCCGTCGAACACTTTTTCAATATGTTCTCAAACTTAAATTTTTCGAACGCGAAATTAACTACTCTGGTATAAAGTTGTTCAAAACACTTCCAGAAAATATGAAAAACATGGGTTCTATCCAGAGCTTTAAGAGTTCACTCAGGTGCTACCTCCTAGAAAATTCATTCTACTATGTGGAACAATATCTTTCTAGAGGTACCGGTGCCCAGTCTGCAGGTGTCTGTAAAGGATTATTTGTTTGAAAATATATTAATTAACTGAAGTTTTTATCAAATTTGTATGTAAATGTATGTGCGTTTTTGTGTATATGTACGTTTTATTGTTGGTACCTTTTATTTGTAGAAATTATGTAATTAATCATCACATGTCACACTCTTTTTTGAAAACCCTAATAAATTGTACCCCCGAATTTTCACTATTTTGTAAAATTACAATGTTGCAAAATCCTTTCTTAGTGTGCTTCTACGACCCATAAGAAAAGATCTTGAAATTTTATAATTAAGTAGTTCTTGCTCTACGTTGATTCTGCCATTCAGTCAGTCAATAATTCTGTCAGAACAAAGCCGCTTAAATATCTATACTAATATTATAAAGAGGTAAAATTAGTTTGTTTGTATGTATGGGGTAATCTCTGGTACTACTGAACCGATTGAAAAAAAGTTTTACTAATAAAAAGCTGCAGTAACCCTGAGTAACATAGGGTATAATTCATTTTGATAAAAGTATGTTTTATTTCAGTATTTGTAAATTAAGTCGGACAAAATTCTAAAGTTAGGCCTAGATTAATTAACTAACACATGTATTTGCATTCGTTACCAAAGCAATTGAATAAAATAACTGATAAAACAGCTGTTTGCTGTAAAATTTCCATTAACTTTGCTGATTTCAAACTTTGAAGCAATTATTTGTATTTATAACATTTAGATTAGGGTTTTATTAAAGAGTAGATGTGAGTCTTGTTGGTTCTTTTAACCTTTACTATAACTGCTGTTATAAAATATATTAAATAATTTGATTTGATCATTTAAATTATTTTCCATCTTAGCTTTGGAGTTATTATTAATCCTACACCTTTATTATAAAGAAAACATAACATGATTATATGTGTAGAATGTTCCAACGGGGTTGGCGTGCGGAGCACGCAGGGGTTTGCCATAGTAGATTTATAAAAACGAATGTCTTTAATATAGCGTTTGTCTGTTTTTAAACAATCGGTTGAAGATGGAGTAAGAGCTCCGAAACGAATACGAACAATAAAAAGAAGTCACGCGACAAAACAAACATAAGGTAACGTAATTATTTAATATTTTTAATTTTAAAAATTGCAGTCGATGATCAGACTTTCGCCTTTTAAAAAATGTGCTATAAACTGTAAACGTTTCTGCCTGTATATTTGTACAATTAATAGCCCTGCCATAAAATAAAGGTAATAAGTAACGAAAAATGTAGAGTGTGTTTTAAGTTTAATTACCAAACTTAGAATTTTTTTAAGGCGACAAAAACTGGGTGGTTATCATCGCCTGGATAACGATGAGCATTCGCATAATGCTCGTGCGATCACACACAGGTCTCAAAATTTTAATTTACACACACAACAGTCACCCTACACGATAAAAAAACAACGATAACAACAATAATTACACAATAACCAAACTTAGAGGAACGTATAACAGTTCCGCTTATATTGCATAATATTCAAGAGTCCTTGATGTCCAACGATATTACGTCATTTATCTAATTAAAACTCATCCCCATTCCAACACTCAACCCACCACCCTATATGACGTAAATACTGACACTGAATTGCTGTTTAATAACGTCATCGAAGTTTTTAATTTCAGCTTAATTACTGGATCCATCTAAATATAATTTTTTATTAAGTTTTCAGCGCTCAAACGGACTTCCCAATCACAAGTTTGACGACAGATTGCGTTTACTTCTCCATTTTTCCACTGACGGGTGAAGGAATTGAAGTGTTAACTTATTTAGGCTCATCTCGTAAATGCAGAGAGGAAATGGGAATTGGGGATTAAATGAGATGATGACGCGTGTAACGTCTCGCCGTGTAACGTTTGTTAGGCGAATGCTCGTATCCCACCCTCTCTATTTAACTGTTTCTTGTGAGGTGCGCATGTCAGAGATTAAGTATACGTACTCGTGCTGTTTTATAGTCTATACAGGCTCATTCAGACAGAAACGGAGGACATTTCAGGACGTGTTCTACTAGTGAAAAAATAGCCCAGTGTCGGTATAGGTTACAACTACCAGTAATTTGCAATACGGCTGATTTTTTTTATAAGAACATTAAAGTATGTAGATTAACATAAAAAAAGTTTACCAGTCTATCGATTTCCCAAAGTCGAAAAGAAAATCGATTATCATTTTGTTTTCAATTATCCTTAATATTTCGAGCTGGGATGAAGATAGAGGAAAATAAAAAATACCACCGTGTAGGGGAGGTATTTTTCAACAAAAAAGGTCATATGTATTTATTTCGTCCGAGCAATGGTTTGTCTGGAAAAAATTCGATAATGCAGGTATGTATTTTGCAGCAGGGGAAATCACTAAAAGGGGACATCTTATTCATATATGAAGCGTTGGCTCATTCTAAATTGGCCGAATTTTAATATATCGAATTGAAACTTGACATAGGAGTTAAAATATATATTTTAAACATTTATGCTGAGTCTCAGCTTGTTATCTTGAAAATTACCCGATCTAGGAGTCCATTTCGATTATCGATTTTACTAGTACTGGACTCACGAACTAATTTCAATCTATTCCAGTTTCGTCAATTTTTGGAATATCAACATCAAATTAGTTTTAAAAGTTGAGTACACCAGTATAAATATTCTTAGTAAGTATGAACGATTTTTTTAATGTTATTTTTAAAAACGAGGCGCTTGAAAATGGTCTTCTGTTTTACCTATCTCGTTTTAACTATAATACTTTTGGATTCAACGACTCCATTTTCGACATTTTTGAACATATCGATTTAAAAATTGGTACAGAAGTTAAAAACACAATTGTTTTTTGCTACACTTATTTAAAAAAATATATTTAAAAAATTGACTAATCTGCAGCCGATTAACTCAAGCGTTTTGATGAAAAATCTAAAAAGGTCTAAAATTATACTTTTTTAAGTTACTTGTGCTTTGAAAAATAAATAATAAAAAAGGTTTATGCTCCTTGATCTTGTTTGAATCTATATATTTAACTTGTTAACTTGTAAAAAAAATTTCAGGATGATATTTTGACAATTTTCTAAACTGGAGCTGTTTAAAATGAATTGGTGGGTCCGGTGCTCCTAAAATCGAGAAACCCATTAATAAGTCAAGTGGCTCTAGATCGGGTAATTTTCAAGATAACAAGCTGAGACTCAGCATAAATGTTTAAAATATATATTTTAACTCCTATGTCAAGTTTCAATTCGATATATTAAAATTCGGCCAATTTAGAATGAGCCAACGCTTCATATATGAATAAGATGTCCCCTTTTAGTGATTTCCCCTGCTGCAAAATACATACCTGCATTATCGAAGTTTTTCCAGACAAACCATTGCTCGGACGAAATAAATACATATGCCCTTTTTTGTTTAAAAATACCTCCCCTACACGGTGGTATTTTTTATTTTCCTCTATCTTCATCCCAGCTCAAAATATTAAGGATAATCGAAAAAAATGATAATCGATTTTTTTTTCGACTTTGGGAAATCGATAGACTGGTAAACTTTTTTTATGTTAATCTACATACTTTAATGTACTTATAAAAAAAATTCAGCCGTATTGCAAATTACTGGTACTTTTGGTCTAAATTGACCTTTACCGACTGGCCTAAAAAAGTTTATGCAAACATAGATTCGGAAATTCTTTGTTTTACAAAATATTGTTTGTTTTACAAAATACTTAATAGTCTATGGATTTATGAAATACATTGAATGCAAATTTTGGATACATATTTGGTATGACATCTTTTTCTCACGTACAAAAAAACCAAAAGGTTTTTTATATATTTTCAAAATGGCGGCCGTTTAAAGTGCTTATCTCGAAAACCAGTAACTTTATAAAAACTTTTTAAGAAACAAAAATTGTCCTTTTTTAATGACAAACTTAAAGGTTTTTGTAATATTTCCGAAACTTAAAAAATAACCGCGTTATTGGCTAAAAACCAAACAAAAATTTATATTATGGACAACCCATTAACATAAAAAAACGGTACCAGAAACTGCCACATACTTTCTCACAAACATATTTAAATTATTAAACAGATTCACTGTGACTTCATAATTGTTTTAAAGTAGGAGAGTAACTAATAAATATTATTATTATTAGCTAAAAGAGAATTTTTAGAAAGGTGCAGTTTTTTGCATATGGTAGGGTTCATTAAGGGCTACAAATAAGCCAAATTTTATCATAATCGTTGTAGCCGTTTTTTATTAAAAAAATAATAACAGATTTTTTGGGAAATTTTTGGCCAAAAAAGGGGTTGTTTTTCTAAATCTTTTTTCGTGCATCTATACAGGCATAATTGACGTGTTTGGTGCAAATTTGTTCGAAATCGATGGAATGGTTTTCTTTTTAACTTTGTATACACACAGACATACAGACAGACATGTAGACAAACAATAAGGAACAAAAACACTTTTTGGACTCAGGGGGTCCCAGATCGGATATTTCCACAAAAATCTCAAAATTGATTTTTTTTGCGATCACTATACTTTCTGTATACTACTATAGCATAGTGAGAAAGTAAAAGTTTTATATTTCAAGCAATAACAGTTCAAGTTACAGAGATAATGTAAAAACCGTTGTTTGTCATTAAAAAGGAAACTTTTGGAAGTGCTTTTGCAAAGTTAGCGGTTTTCGAGACATTATACATTCAAATTTTAAACTTCCTCCATTTTGAAAATATATGAAAAACCGTCTTGGTACACTAGGCCCAATCAGATCAGGGCGGGATCGAGGCGGGGGTACCTTTGTAAAAACATCCGCCGCGCCGTAGTGCCGTGACTCACTTAAGCCATTTCCCTTCGCTTGCCCGACATACTAGTAGTATAATATCAGCAGGACGGCTAATACACTGGTTGCTGCGCGCGCAGCTAGCTTGGGCCTACTGTACACGGGTGAAATATGTCATACACAATATGAATCACCATTTTGCGTTCAATATATATCCTTCTTTCAAAGTTAAACTACCAAATATTTTGTAAAAAACTAACAAAATGGTGCACAATTAGAAAACGAAGCAATTCCGAACTATTGTGTAGGCCTATACGAACTTTTTTCTTTATTTTCACAAAAAGGACACTTCCTGAAAGTTACTGCGTTTCTTCCCGAATCTCCCTGTACGTACGTAAAATAAACTTATAAGGTCCTACTCTGAATTCATTGTAAATGAATTAACCAAATGTACACCGCCACCGCAGAAAGTTCATTGATTTGATTATGTCTTTCCTAAAACAATAACTAATTTAATTCAACGAAGGAAGCTTTGGAAAGGCTGATTATTCAATATCGACCTACCAAACGTTTATATTAGTAAATCAAATGGAAATGTAGCTTAATATGTTTTGTAAAAACTCATTATTTATTAGTGAACAAAGATTTTGTGAAAATTATAATTTTCTTTCAGTTAATTGGTGCTTGTTCGCTAATTAATTGTTGTACTGATTGTATTTAACTGAGGACGTTTAATAAACTTGACTTTAATTTAATTTTTTAATGTAGTCATCAAAATAATCTTTCATGCTTATGTAACATTACCGATAGTATTACGGGCAAACTGCGAAGTTTTCAGCGAAATCAGTCGAGTAGTTTTTGTGCCTTTATAGGACGAACAAAGAAACATTCATTTATATAAAATACTAGGGGAATCCTCCTAGTACCGTTGGAACCTTCTATACACATAATCATGTTATGTTTTCTTTATAACAAAGGCGTAGGATTAATAATAACGCCAAAGCTAAGATGGTAAATATTGTTAAACGTTTAAATCAAATTATTCCGTATATTTTATAACAACAATTATAATAAAGGTTAAAAGAACCAGCAATGCTCAGGTTCACACTTTATTAAAATCCTAACCTAAAAGTTAGAAATACAAATAATTGTTTCAAAGACAGACAGAAAACAGATCAAGATAGGACATATGGTATATTGTATTGTTTGCTTGTTGTTAGCTGACAAATAACCTTGTAAAGTTTCCAACAGTCGAAGCTTGATAACCAAAATACAACGTTTAATCACATCCCACATAATACTTGATATAATTGGCTCAATTCAGCAAACAAGATATCCACTACAATACATTATTATTTGGTTTTGACACGTGACATAACATCTTGTTTATCAGCACGCGCTCTACAAAGTCTGATAACTGTAAAGCACGCAGCCCTGGGGAGAAAGGGGGGATGATTTAGTGCTTTAAATATCGGAGAGAAACTTCCAGCGTTCTTCTAAAATAAATGAAAAGTAATGTTAATTTAACTTTAAAAGTTTACTGTTTTATAAATCAGTATTTGATTAGGTGACGATTCAAAATTTTATATTAAACTAGGGAAAATCCTTGCGTGTTCCGCACGCCAACCCCGTTTTAACCTACTATAGGCCTACATGTAATCATGTTATATTTTCTTTAGGCTCAGGACTAAACTTTAATAAAAACCTAAGCTAAAATTAGAAATACGAAAATAATTGCTTCAAAGTTTGAAATCAGCTGTTAGTGGAAATTTTGGAGCAAACAGCTGTTGCATGTGTTATTTTATTCAATTGGTTGCTATGGCAATAATTGTAAATACATGTGTTGGTTCGTCAGTCTAGGCCTAACCTAAAACTTACAAATATTGAATTAAAAACTGTTTTTATTAAAATGAATTATAGCCTATGTTGCTCAGGAATAGTGTAGCCTTATATTCGTAAAACTATTTTTTCAATTGGTTCAGTAGTTCCAGAGATTACCCCCTACATACAAACAAACAAACAAAAACATTCGACCTTTTTATAATATTAGTGTAGATAGTATAGAGGGCTTCTCAACTAGCTCGCTTCATTCACCAACCCCCGCAGCGAAACAAATGCAAACAGATCATTGTATACTGTCATATGTTCACTTTAATTGTGATTGATTAGGACAGGCATTTTTTATTTTCATAAAGAAGTGAAACTATTTTCAAGATATAAACTATAACCAAATTTGTATACGGTAATGCAATATTTCAAACTGGTCAGATAGACCAAGTAGTACAGAATAAACTTAATATCAACTGTTGACTTAATGCCCCTTGATGTACGGTACTCAGAAACCGGGTTTAAATATAAATGAATATCGGCGGAAATAAATTTGTGTTCCTAAAAAAGGCAATACGTTATTGAAAACTTTCCAATGCCGACAAAACTAGTATGATTACATACACTACTATGAAACGGCTTTTTAACACGTTCACTGTGCTATGGACGCACATGTGAGCTAAACACTAACCACTATGAGAAGCGGCCAACATACAGTGCATTGCACGCCAATCCCCGTATTGGGAGTATTTTCAATACATACTGCATTGCGTGCTTCGCACGCCAACCCGCATATTGTGAGTATTTTCGAGGCACACTGCATTGCGTGCTTCGCACGCCAA